>JAZHYW010054522.1:0-24955 GCA_037355805.1 Ixodes ricinus
GACGTCCCGATTGTGACGGAGTTTCCATGACCCATTCAACGGCTCCATGGCCGATTTTGAAGTGGTCGCTAGAATCGGACGCTTGAGACGAAAAATACAACACATCCGCTCCACATTTCAACGGCAGGTTTTCATTAAAGGATACCATAGGTCATTCATCACCCATTTCGGAAAGGTCTCAGTATATTCTTAATTTTCGTTTTTGCATCCCTGAAAGAAACACTGACGCCCCTCCCCCTTTTTTAAAATTTCTGGATCAGCATGGTGTCAGAAGACTGACCAATTAATACTTTGCTACAAAGTCAAGTATTTCTTTGATATAGGGTCAAAAGATGACAACTGCTCGAAAAATTAAACATGTGCTCAGCAGGTTCGTGGGAGAGAGTTGCCGGAAGTCACGCGCCTATAGCTCCCTATCCCGTTTGTTTCTGTTCCTCGGCTTCTCGGACGGTAAGGCAGACGACGATAATGAGGACGCTGCTTGAACCGTTTGTCGTGCGATTGCTTCGCGCTTATATCCCTTCCCCTCGCTGTTTTGTGCTTGAAGATCGATTGGCCGGTACCACGAACGACAGTTCCGAAGTAGCGCTCGCACGTCCGACAAAACGTTGGTCCGTCGTCCGCCGCCATCGCATCGTTTAGCTCGTGGTACAACACCATATTGAGAATGACTCCTTCATCTACTCAGACGTGTACACGTTACTAAAAATAGTAAGTAAGGAATAACATTTACTATACAAAAGGCTAAATTATAACTAATAGACCATATGTGAAATCTAGAGCGCAATCTAGTAGCGTGCCGAGAACTACGTCCGCCATCTTGGTAACTGCGAGAAAACGAAAGCAGTGACACGACCGGCAGACCAAAAAACAAACAAGCAGCAGTGGCACCGACGGAAACCTCCTCTTGTTTGCCCGGATTGGCTCTTTAAGCTCACAGATGGTCTCGCAGCGCTCTTGGTCTCGTGCAGCATTCCTATTTTGCGCAGTGCCTCTGCTGCAGACGAATTGAATTCTAGTAGCGATGTCTTGCTGTCTCGTTGTGTCCGCCACAGTAGCCACACAGTCACCCGTCAGGTACATCATATAAAAAAAAGACATTTCATGTTTTAAAAGTGTGAAGATACCACTTTTCTAAGCAAATTTTGATTCAATTACACCCCAGCATCAAGTTTAGAACCTTCACCTTTTTTAAAGTGGACAGGAGAGTGGCTATTTTGTTGTCCTACCACATTGATGCTGACAGTTTTGTTCCAGACAGCTGGCACACCCTTTCTCTATATGTTCTTTTGTCTTTTATTTCGCTTTCTTTTGGAAGTGTGCAGCCAGACAGTCGATTTGCAGCACGGTGCCAAGACAGTGGATCCTCTCCTTCTCTAAATATACTTGCAGATGAGCAGAGGTAAACCAGCTGTAGAAGTACAGCCATGGTGAATGTGTTTAGGGTAGTGAGGGCCAGCCTCACGACTGCGTTGCTGCTTGCATTCATGTCGGGTTCACCCGAGAGCTGCTTGATGTCCACGGCAACGCTGACACCGCAAAGTCGAAGCTCGATTCTCTACTTAGTGCAAAAACTTTCGCAGCCCCAGCGATGTGGCTTCTTGGCGTTGTGGAGTTTCGGCATGCTACGTCACTTGAAGGGCATGACCTGTCCGTTAATCGCAAAGCGTATTTTATCTTGACAGTCAGCTTAACTGGTGGCGTAAAACTCAAGACGTAGTCTCATTTTGTGCCACATTTACGCCCTGTTTTACCTGGAGGTACAAACTGTCATTATTGTTGACGTGGAAAATTCGCTTCAATTCCTCCCAATGGTTCAGTTTCATCTTTTGTGAAATTGTCTCGAGTCCAATGCTGGAGTGCGCGTACTGACGAGTGCACGGGAGCTCAATAATTGACATATACAACACCATGCCCCGAATCGTTTCAAGTTCCTCCACATTTGTTGAGAGAGACTTTTCAGGGTGAAGAAGGCGGAAGAACTTTATTGTGAAAAAGATACTCATTCTAGGTGGGCCCTATTGCAGAGCTCCAGTGCCTTCTGCCGCGAGTCTTTCCCGCTCCATCAGCTATCGCTCATCTTGAGGCGACAAAAGAAGCAGTTCAGCTTCCCAGGTCTGGCGCGAAGGGTCGGAGAGGTGGGGGGGGAGTGAGGGGTTGTGTGGGTAAGGCCCACATAACGTGTAAGACCGGCGGAAACTTTTCGCAGTGCGGGCACCTATCCGGGTACCTGTCCGGGTAAAATCTATGTCGATTAGCTAGGTGTCTGTATGTTCCTGTCTGTATACGACGCAAGGCTGCGGCCTGCTCTCGAGACAGGGACCGGTCCGGTGGGGGGAACAAATGCCTCCGGCCGCGGGGGTGGGTGAGGATCTCGACGTACTGGTTCGGGACCTGGTGTAGCTTGTCTTTGCGTGACGGCGCGCGGAAGATCCATGGACGAGCTATGGCGTGTGCTTGCCGGTTTCCGTCGACAGACTTGTGGCCACAAGTCCAGATCACTTCCACGCTGCGGATCTTGAGGATCTTCCTCGGGATGCAGAAGGCTTGCGGGGAGATTCTTCCATCGCCAAACCGCCTAATAGCAGCTTGAGACTCTGAAAGGATGGTCACGTGGTCCGTCTTCGTGGGGGAGACTATAGCTGGGGCGATCCCGACCTCCTCCACCACAACCGATTGGATGGTGCAGACCAAGGCCGTGACGACGGTGTCGAAGTTCCTTTCGATCACGATCGCCGCCGCAACGGCTTGGCCGGTGTAGAGGGCCACATCCGTGTAGAGGACGTCGTCCCGCTTACAAGTCCGTCACAGAGCCTTGACCAGAGCCGTCCGGTGACCTCGATGCAAGGATGGGTTCTTGTTCCACGGGATTGGTGCCACCTGGATCTTGTTCCATAGGGCAAGCGGCAGCTGGATGGCCTCGCATTGCGATGCGGGGGCGGGGATGCCAAGCAAGCTCAGGACGTGCGGCTCAGTCAGAGAGAGGGCCAGGCGCACCCGCTGGCTAGCTAGGTGCGCGTCGATGAGTTCCTGGAAGGTGTTGTTCACGCCCAGCCGCAGGAGCTTGACGTTCACCGCGTACGGCGGCACCCCCATTGCCAGCTTGCACGCCTTGCAGATGGTCGCATCCATCTTGCCCTTACCTATCGACAACAGGTTGAGATACAGAGTTGCCTAAGTGATGCGGCTCGCACCGTGTGCTTGGGTCAGCCGCATCAGGTCCGACTCCTTGAGCCCGTGTCTGTGACTCGTTATCCTGCTCATCATGCCCATAACTGCGTGGTTGCCTCAATGAGTCGGTCGACTGTGTACTTGGCTCCGCCGTCCCACTGGAGGGGAACGTGCAAAATCCGAACGCGCTCCACCACCGGCACGAGGGTACCATCCTTGAAGGTGAAGCGGACATAGGCGGATGTCCGCCTTCTTGCTCTTCGGGGTTGGCTTGCCCGCGCGGACGAGCAACAGCTGATACTTATCGGGGACTTCCTAGAGGTTACCGGCCTCAAGGTAGGTCTGCACCGTCTCGATGGCTTCTTGAATAAAGTCTCGCTTTTCGCCGTCCGATCCCGATGCAGTCCGAATCGTCAGGTCGTCCGTATAGAGGGTGTGCTTCATTCGGGGAATCCGTTCCAGTAGAAGAGACAGCTTGCGCATCGCCAGCGTGAACAAGGTGGGTAACAGGACCGAGCCTTGCGGGGTGCCCGTGCTCGGGACCGGGATGGCGCCCGTGCGGATCGACTCGACGCCGATGGTGGCCGTTTAGTTGCTCAGAAAATCGTGCACAAATAATTTACATCCGGGGCCCGCACTCAGTCAAGGCCAGGTTTTCGAGCGCCAGCGTGTGGCTCACATCGGTCAGGTCCTTCAAGAACTGGTTGTCTTGCATTGCCATGCAGCCAGGGGTCGTTTCGACCCTTATTGAATCTGCCATAAACAAAATTCAGGATTGGCCTTTTAAAAATTGAGCTTGTATCCTTATGTTTGACTAAAGTTCTCTCAGGAAAGTTGAATTGGCACAAGGTCAGATTATTGTCTACGAGACAAAATCTGACCTTGTGCATGGTTTTACAGACAACGGTAAAGAGAGAACAGCTGACGTGGCAAACTCTGGTCTAGTTGTGATGCTGGGAGGTATTTCTAAGTCCTGGGTGCAGTCATTGGAATTCACTGTCTCGAAAACAAAAGCCTCGGCAGACTGCCTGAAAGATTTGCTGACCGACATCATTGAAAGGTTGATTGCAGGAGGGATCTTCGTAGAAGGCCGTCGTGTGCGACCAAGGGGCCAGCAACTGCACTCTCGCAGGCTTCCTTGGTGTCACAGTAGATCATCCTTTCTTTTCTGGCAGTGGCACCCAAGTGTACTTCCTTTTCGACACCCTTCATCCTTCTAAAGTGTGCACGAAACAACCTGCGGAAGCATGATCTTATAATTAGAAACCAATTGATCATATGGAAATAGATTGTTGACCTTTACAAAAACAAGCACCCCTTGCGGCTGCGAAGGACAGAAGAATTAACTGACCTGCATGTTTATCAGACCCCATTCGGAAACATCAAGGTTAAAATTGCTGCGGAGGTTTTTAGTGACGCGGTTTCTCTTGCGCTTGCCACCCTCATCTCATCTCCATGAGTGGCCCCCGAAGTCCAGGCCACATGCGAACTTCTTGGAACAAATGAATAACATTTTTGATTCGTTGAACAGCTCAAAGATCCAACCTGAGAAACGCAAACTGAGCGTTGCTCTAAATCCCACATCCGGCCACATTGATTTTCTTCGCACAAAATGCACCTGGATCTCGCATTGGCAGTTTCAGTCGCCACCACGGCCTCACACAGTGAAAGGATGGCAGATTACCGTTAATGCTATCCTTTCACTGTGGGAAGATGTGAGCCAAAACTTCGGGTTTGAATACATTTTGACTAAACGACTGAACCAGGACCCGCTGGAGAACATGTTCGGCATGATCAGGCAGCAGCATGGATGCAATGAGACGCCAAATTCATTTCAGTTTGTGTTACGCCTGACACACATTTTCCTCGGAAAGATGTTTCAGCTTTCCATGAGAGGAAACTCTGAATCAGGCACTTCCGTACTACTAGTCGAATTCAGGCGTTTCCTGCATCCACTGCAACGGCCACAAGCCAGAACCATTGCCTGTCATTGACAGTGGTGAACTTGAACTGCCACTGATGAGCCAACTTTGAACATTGTTAGAAAAAATTTTCTTTATCACTTTGCTGGGTACCTAATTAAGTCATTCCTACAGAAGAGATCTCGTGCAAGTTTTGCCCAAACCTTCTGAAGGCTGCAAACGAAAACGTCACCTCAGAAATTAAATTTCATTGTTTCCTTGAGGCAAACGTGCCAGGCTCAATGTTTGGTTTATTTTCCACCACTTCTGATTCGTTTTTCGATTATTTTAAAGCTCTTGAACACTTTTTTTCAAGCACATTCAAAACCACATTTACATGCCAAAGGTTATCGAGCGCTTTGTACATGTCCTAGAGCCGGATTCGGAACATCACTTTTGCTGCAGGGCTTACGCAGTGCACTGCCTCATCCTCTATGTGAATGTGCGCTTGCGCTGGCACATTCGAGACTTGAATCAAGACCTCCTCAAGCTTCACGCCCCTAAAACACCCGAAAAAAGGAAGCGAAAACAATTATCGGTTTAATCACCCTTCTCCTCTGTTACGGGAATTTTCCTACGGCTTGTTTGCTTTTTGCTCAAGGTGTGTGTTTTTTCATTGGGTGTGCGCAACTTGGTTTATATATTCGTTACTTAAAATCTTCTAAGTACTTCCCTGTATATTTTATATTGTTCTTTTAAGGTTGCACAATAATTGGGTCTCATGCATTTTATAAAAAAGGATTTCGAATGCTGTGCACTGGAGTTTTAGGACGCTTTTTCGTGTGATGACTAGTACGACATTATAGGGCGTGTAAAAGTAATTTATAATGTCTTGTAAACGTTTCATTGAATATCGTGGGTTAGAGCTAAAATAAACGAGATGTGCTATTTGTGAAAGGTGCTTGTTTAAGACGTAGGTAGCAATTAAGTAAATATGTAAAATATGTAAATAGAAATTGAAAGATCGCGAGTTGCCAGTGGACGCAATTATTTGTATATGATCTCACATGTTACATGTATATATATTTACGCTGTTACGATGCGATGTTATCGCTTATCGCTGTCGCGGCCGCAGCAGAACTGCTGAGTGAGGGGGCGTACCTCTGGTGCTTGCTGCCGATATAAGCGGCATCGCCGGCAAGCTTTGTGCTCAGACTGCGATGGGCACAAGCCGCGGAGGCGACCATCACAACCTGCAGGCCGGCCACGAATGCTGTCCGCCGCATGACTGGGGCCACATGGGGCTGCACAGAACGAACCATCCTGGCCGCCCAGACAGCGCTCGTCACGTCAAGGATACTGTACAGGCTGCCCTACATGTCCCCATCCCCGACGGACCTGGAGAGGTTGGAACAACTGCACCGCCAGGGACTTCGCACGGCGTTGGGGATCCCGAAAGCTGCCAAGAACACCCGGGTCCTCCAAGAGGCGGGGTTAGAGACGCTCGAGAGACAGTCTTGGGAACGAAGCCTCTTCCAACTGGCACGGCTGTCGACAACCCACCCAGGCAGATGGTTCCTTCGTAGAATTCGGGGCCGGACGACAGCGTCGTGGAGCAAGGTGGTGGAGGGTTTTCTTCGAGTTGCGGCCCCCTAACGATGTCACAGAGCGAGTCAAGGACACCACCATGGGAAGTGCCGAAGATAGCCAGTGAGGTACGGATTAAGTACCTACGCTCCAAACAAGACAAGCCACTCCTTGTCATCAAAGATTTAGTGGAGACCCACCTGGAAGAACATCACAGCGGAAAGCTGCAGATATACACGGACGGGTCGGTAAACCACTCACGAACCTCTAGCACAGCGGCCTATCACATACCGAAATTAAGTCTGGAGTGGAGTGGCAGACTCCACACAGCCACGTCTTCAACGACAGCCGAGCTGGTGGCCATAGAAAAAGCTCTCCTGGCGGCCACCAAGTTGCCGCCCCAACCGATGGTTTTACTCACGGACTCCCGGTGCGCCATCCAAAAGATAACCAATGCCGAGACCGCAGACCCTGCAACGACCGCTGTAAGGAAGGCCCTGGCTATCCTGGAAGCGCATGACTTTTCAGTTTGTTTCCAATGGATCCCAGGGCACGTCGGCATCCAGGGAAATGAACGCGCGGATGACCTCGCCGCGGAAGCACATCAGTTGCCTCCCACGGTCCCCACACCTGCACACCCACAACAGGCAGCCCTCGACGTCCGCTGGCATCTCCTACAGGAGAAGCCGGAGAAATCTCTACCCAAAGGCACCCTGACCGGCCTCTCCCGGGCAGCGGAGACACTGGTGCGACGACTACGGACCAATACTGCATACACGAACGAATTCCTTGCAAAAATGGGAAAACGGCAGAGCTCAAGCTGTCCCCAATGCAGGGCAGAAGAGACGATCCACCATATCCTCTGCGTTTGCCCGGCATACGAGACCCAACGGCAAGTGCTGCGTCAACGGGTTAAGGAAGGCACCCAGGTGACAACTGATCGATTTGCTCTTTCCCGACGGGCCCCGACGAAAGTGCCTGAGGATTTTCAAGGCATTGTTGACTTTCCTACGGCGCACAGAACTGATTGAGCGCCTGTAGCCAAATTAGGCCCAGGCTCTTAATTTTGTCTTGTCCCATTGTTTTTTTTTTTTACTAGCTTGTATTGGAGCTCGTCACCTGCCCAGGCCAGCACATCAGAGCTAGGCTAGCCTAGGTGACGTTAAACCCCAACGACCAACCACCACCACCACCAAGCTTTGTGCTTTTTTGGTTCCGGCTGCCGAACAATAAACGCTGCCAAATAAACGTCGGTCTCCGGATTCGTCGATTCTCCCGGAGAAACGTAACCGCTGGTGGCAGCGGTGGGATGGATCGACGACGCCGGGTTCCATGGGTGCTGTCGGTGAGTGCCTGAGGCTTCCTTTCCGTTCACCGAGCAGCTTAAGTGTTTAAGGCAGTTAGTTCTGTGGTATCGCCAAACGGTTGATACGGGCGCTGGGCAAAAGTAGCCAAACTTTTTGGAAATTTCTGAACATGGATCCGATAAATCTCGCGGCGATTGTGAAGCCCGATTTAATGCTCTTAGCGGAAGAGCTGGGTGTTAAAGTGGTCAAGGCCATGAGAAAGCCCGAGATTATCAAGGCCATTGAAGATTGTGGCGCGGGCGCCGACGAAATTTCCGAGTGTTGGAGCGAGGTGCAGAAGAGACGAAGGGAAGCGGAACTTCGCGCCGCCCAACGTGCCGCTCAAGAGGAGCTTCACGCGGCTCAAGAGGGGCTTCGCGTTGCTCGAGAAAAACTTGAGCTAGAAATGCTTCAACGTAACTTTGACGCTGGTGAGGCCATTGTGGTGGATAACAGCTCGAAAAAGTTTGACATGCGAGCCCTTTTGCAACCTTTTCGCGTCGGCGGAGACATGGGTCTCTATTTAGTAAATTTCGAACGGGTTTGCGCTAAGATGGGTCTTGTAGAGTCGAGCTGGCCTCAAAGGCTCTTGAGTTTACTGCCAGCGGAGGTGGCCGACGTTTTGGCCCGACTAGATCCTACAGCAGCCGATGACTACGCGTCCGTAAAGTCTTGCCTGCTTAGGAAGTTCAGGTTGTCGCCTGAAGCTTTTCGACAGAAATTTCGAGAGACAAGGAAAGGACCGGACGAAAGTTACGCGGAGGTCGCTTATAAGCTTAAAGGCTTTCTGGAAAGTTGGCTCCGTGGTGTCAACTCTTACGAGGATCGTGAAAAGGTGCTGGAGCAGATAGCACTAGAGCAGTTTCTCTCCTGTATTCCGACAGGTCTAAAGGAGTGGATTCAGGATAGACCGGAAGTAGAAACGGTGCAAAAAGCTGCAGATTACGCGGATGAGTACTGCTCTAGGCACGGGAAGAAGGTTGTTGAAGAAAACCGTAGCTCCAACCGTTTCTACGAACGATGCGGACCTCGCACGTTCGTGAAGAAAGGCGCCGAAAAGTGCAAAGAGAGTGAAGTACCGACAAAGGGAGTGTCTGATTCAGACGAAAAGAAACGTAAAATGAAGGCGTTCGCGGAGCGTAAACCAATAGTGTGCTACAGGTGTAAACAGCCTGGTCATGTCGCTTCTGGTTGCCGCGTCCCTACAGTTGCTCCCGTTAACTTGTGTCTGGGAGAAGCGGAGGACCTACTCAGGCCGTATCTGTATGACATGAAGGTAAATGGTAAATCCTGCAAAGGTTTACGAGATACCGGCGCCACGTATGATCTGGTACACTCTTCGCTAGTGGAGCAAGAACATTTTACAGGCGACTGTGTGTGGATCCGTCAGGCCTTGGAAAATCGGGCAGTTAGTCTGCCCGTAGCTAAGGTAAAACTAAACGGACCTTTCGGAGTAGTGGAAACGGAAGCAGCTGTTTCTGACGGAGTGCTTCCAAACTGTCCGTACATACTGTCAAACAGAACTGCAAGGCAATTGAGCGAGTCGGGTATACCGCTTGACATGAATCCTGTTCTAGTCGTCACGCGCTCAATGACAACTAGCGCAGTGCCGGAAACACTTCAGACGGAAGCGAGCGCGTCGACTGGTGAAAACAGCAGCGGGCCCGATGAAGAGCCGAACGAAGGAGCTGACATGACCACGCTGGTTTCGCCGGAGAGCAGCAAATTTCCGTGCGCTAGCCGGTGTAGATAAGCTTACGCTTATCGCCGAGCAGTCATCCGACCCGAGTCTTTCAAAGTGTCGTGATAGCGTGGAAAAAGAAAACAAGCCGAACATCTCCTTCTTTATGAGCAACGGCATTCTTTACCGTAGTTTCAAGGACAAATCGGGGAACGAGGTAGATCAAATTGTCGTTCCATCTAAGTATAGAATTGCATTACTCGAGCTTGCTCACGGAGAAGGGTGGTCGGGACACCTAGGAATCACAAAGACCAAGTGCAGGCTTTTGGCAGAATATTATTGGCCGGGCTGCTTTAAGGAGGCTGAGCAATTCGTCCGTTCTTGCGACACCTGCCAAAGAACAGGACGACCAAACGAGCGCCGAAAGGCGCCTCTCACACTAGTGCCCATAATCACGGAACCTTTCAAAGGCTAGTGATAGACGTCGTAGGACCCCTACCTACAACTACAGACGGGTTTTAGGTATCTTCTAACGATATTATGCCCAGCCAGCAAGTTCCCAGAAGCCGTTCCAATGAAAGAGCAGACATCGGTCGAAGTAGTAGATAACTTGCTCTCGGTCTTTTCTCGGATCGGGTTTCCTAGTGAAATTCAATGTGATCTGGGTAGCGTTTTTACCAGTGCTCTAACAACCAGCTTTTTCGAGAGGTGTGGCATTAAGATTGTTCACAGTTCTGTAAGCCACCCGCAAAGTAACAGCGTAGAGAGAGCGCACTCGGTAATGAAGCGCATTCTCAGGGCCCTTTGTCACGAACAGAAAAAATAGTGGGACTTAGCATTGCCCGCTATGCTTTTCGCGTTGCGAACCGTTGCTCACGAGTCAACTGGTTTCACGCCAGCGGAACTGGTCTATGGACGCAATTTGCGTTCACCTTTGCGGTTGCTGCGCGAGGGCTGGGAGGGTGAAGCCGAGAACCCAACAGTGGTGGAGTATGTGCTTTCCTTACTAAACCGTCTCCACAAAACGCGTGAGCTAGTTGAGGCGAACCTGGGAAAAGCGCAATCGCGAGGTAAAACCTAATATGACAAAAACAGCCGCCTCCGAACGTTTAAGGTGGGTGACCAAGTTCTACTTTTGAGGTCTTCTAAGGCTCATACTGTTGGAATTGCAATGGGAAGGACCAGCAACGGTCCAGCAGAGGCTATCCGAGACAAATTACGTGGTAAAACTGCCAGGTCGCAGAAAAGAGATCCGCATATACCATTGCAACCTCATGAAGCCGTACGTGGAAAGGGTGCAAGTAGTCAGCATTGCACTAAACCAACCAGAGGAAGTTCCTACACGAATTCCTGAGCTGGGAAAAACCGACGGGATCCTGACAATGGCCAAAGTCGTAGAGGCCGCAGTCGATAAGACGCTCACCCAAAACCAGTTTTCGGATCTTACGGCATTAATTGGCAAATACCAAAAATTGTTTTCAACTATTCCCGGAAGAACGAGTCTGGTCGAACATGACATCGAAGTGAGGACTCGGTCAAATATTCAGTGTAAGGCCTATCGCTTTTCCCTTCGCCAAGAAAAGCTATTAAAGGAGTCCGTAGATCAAATGCTAGAGCTAGGGTTGATTGAGCGGTGCGAGAGCGACTTCGTGTCTCCTATGATTTTGGTAGAGACTCCAGGAAAAGAACCTCGTTCCTGTGTGGACTACCGAAAGTTAAACGCGGTAACGGTAACAAAAGTCTACCCAATCCCTAATATCGAAACTTGCATTGAGAAAGTAAGCAAAGCCAAGTTTATCTCAACCATCGACCTCGTTAGAGGTTACTGGCAAGTGCCACTTACCGCGAACGCCAGCAACCTTGCCGCCTTCATGACCCCGTTTGGTGTTTTTAAACCGCTTGTCCTGAGCTTTGGACTGAAAAACGCACCCTATGCGTTTTCGAGACTGATGAATCTGGTACTGGACGGAACAGAGTCTTTTGCGTTGCCATACCTAGACGACGTCGCTATATTTTCGGACACGTGGAGAGAGCACGTTCAGCACCTAGAACAGGTGTTCTCGCGCCTGCAAGACGCAGGACTTACAGTCAAGGCGAAAAAGTGTATGTTTGGCGGAGGCGAAGTATCGTATCTCGGACACGTAGTCGGTCAAGGAAGGAGACGTCCACAAGAACTCAAGGTTCAGGCCATTAAAGAGTTTCCCTTGCCACAAACAAAAAAAGATTTGATGTCCTTTATCGGACTGGTGAATTACTACCACCAATACATTCCCCAGTTCTCTGAAAAGGCGAGTCCCCTGACGGATGCGCTCAAGAAAACTGAGCCCACTAAGATCGAATGGGACGATCGTAAGATACATGCGTTTGAGGCTCTTAAGTTAGCCTTGGCGACTCAGCCCGTATTAGTCAGCCCTGACTACACAAGACCCTTCTTAGTGCAGTGCGACGCCAGCGAAAAAGGACTCGGCGTCGTTCTTAGCCTAGAAAATGAAGGGGAAGAGCACCCCGTTTTGTTTGCCAGCAGGAAGCTAACTTCAAGGGAGCAAGCCTACAGTACCATCGAAAAAGAATGCGCTTGTCTCGTATGGGCTGTAGAAAAGCTTCGCTGCTATCTCTATGGTTCGGAGTTTATTTTAATTACAGATCATAGACCGCTCACATGGCTTCAGCAGCTGTCCCCCAAAAACGGTCGCTTGTTACGCTGGAGCTTGACCCTCCAGGAATATTCTTTCTTGGTTCGACATAAAAAGGAAAGCTTCATGCGAACGCAGATTGTCTGAGCCGAGCGCTCTAACCGGCGCACAGTGCGATTTTCTGTTTCTTTTGTCTCATCTGCACATTTGTAAATAGTTCCATTCAATTTCATTCATTAGCTGTCTATTCCCGAAAGATCGGGAACGATATTTTCAAAAAATTCTGGCTGCGTTTGGGGCATATTTTGTAAGCTATTTCTTTTGAATAATTCGTGCTCTCGGTGAGTGGAAAGGGCGTTTCGGGTGCCTCCGCAGTTTCTGTGGTGCTTGGTTGTTGTTGGCCCTTCTCATTCCCCACAGAAGCACGACGGACCTCTGTTGTCATCCCGACGTCCTGGCACCGACGGCACGTGACAGCCGCTGCTACTCCTGGGCCGCTGGCGACTTTGGCTCATGGTCGCAAGGAACGCCATCACCGCTCCTTCCTGCGCCTCTTGGACCGCACAGTCGACGCTTCCGACCAGTCAAGGACACTGAAAACTGCAGTGACGGTGTTGGGCCGCGCGTCGACGCTTCCGGCCAGTTTCGCAGACGGTGTTGGGCCCTGCGTCTCCAGGACTTCCCGCCCTTTGGATCAGCGCAAGCTGAACCTGTATTCGCTGCGAAGGTTTCTTCGAGCAACGACTGTGAAGTTCTGCGCAAGCAGCACGAGGACTACGCCGTTCGTTTGTCTGTCGAACATTTCCAAGGACGTGCTTGAAACCTGGAGAGTGGCGGGAAAATTGTTTTATGCGGTTTCGCCCTAAAAGGGGGAGGAGTTGTTACGATGCGATGTTATCGCTTATCGCTGTCGCGGCCGCAGCAGAACTGCTGAGTCAGGGGGCGTACCTCTGGTGCTTGCTGCCGATATAAGCGGCATCGCCGGCAAGCTTTGTGCTTTTTTGGTTCCGGCTGCCGAACAATAAACGCTGCCAAATAAACGTCGGTCTCCGGATTCGTCGATTCTCCCGGAGAAACGTAACAACGCTCTTGATCTCACCATAAAGCTGATTTATTCATTGTTTTTGTATTCCTGTAAATTTCCTCTCATTCTGTAAATGGCTAGGCGTCTTTATGAACGTGAAATGACTTCATATAAGATGCGTCTGATTCAATCTTTTGATTTTTCACGTTTCCTTGGCGAGGTTGCGTGCAGTGTGCTTGTTGATAGGCATCGATAAAAATACAGCAAACACAGATATCCGTAGCAAACGACGTCCGTGTTTACAATGTGAAAAAGCAATGCTATACACAGACGCACCAGCGCGTGCCGTTCGCCAAATCTCAACACGCGTCACCACCCATCATCGTACTCGCGCGCGCGCGATGAACACGCACACAAAAAAGAAGAACGGCCGAGAAAGAAAAAGAGACGGGAGAGGAGGGAGAGAAGAAGAGGAGAAAGGCGAGCAGGCTGATGATGATGATAGCTGTTCGCTTTAGTGGCGCCTATGCGCCATCTGCAAGTACTTTACAACCCAGACCTTGTTCGCTTGGCTGCCGCAGCGCCTAGCGTCGTTAGTTTCGCCGTACCATGGTGGAAGCTACGGCTGCATCCGGCTGACTCGGCACTCGGCCGACTCGGCGGTGTAGGCAGTGAAGGCGCTAAGGAGTCTGGTCACGTGAGGTTACGTCTCTATAGCTTCGAAATTCGTTGGCCTAAAAGGTTGGATTCACTCTCCCTCTTATTATGCCTCCTCTCTCGCTCATGTCGTCTCGTCCAACACCTCCTAGAGAAGAAGGCCGTAGCGCTCCTAGTGCTTACGTTACAATTGTCGGAGAATGGAAGGCTATTGCGCAACTACGCAATAAAAATATCTGCAATCGACGTGAAAAAAAAAAACGTTTCTTCTCGAGCGGCGCAGTGGTCTTTGTGCGCGTTTATCGCGACATTTATATACTTTTTAAATCGGTCTTATGCATAGTACATATGTACATATATATATATATATATATATATATATATATATATATAAACGTAATATACAACGCGTTACCAACGCTCAAAGTACACAAATTTATATTTATGAGTATCCCCGTAACCGCGGGACAACGTGCAGTTCCGCAGCTTTCCACACTTTTCAAATGGACCGGCTCCGATGTGACATCTTCCCTCCTACGGGCTCCGACTCTGGAAAATTTACGTTGTGTGTGAGCTGCTGACTGTATGAAAAAGAACGCTGAGACATTTCAGAAGGGAAGGGAACCAAGAAACAACAAACCCGGTCATCGCCGCAGGGAGCGCACACGAGCAAGAGATGGGTCGACAACGTTAAGCCCTTCGTCACCGCTGCTCCCACACAGAAAACGTTTTTACACCATTAAGGGTGTAAAAGGGGTGTTGTAGCAACTTACACCCTCAGCTACACCCTTTTAACACCATAAAATCTAGTAATACACCCTCATAATTTTACCGAAAGGGGTGCTGTTTCGTGTTACACCCTACATTTAGTGAAGGGTGTAAGAAGGGTGTAGAGGAGGGTGCTAAATAAACAATATGAAATGGTTTTGGAAAGCTTATATATGGCTCTGTCCATAATGTACAGGTAAGATTTCTGCTTGAAAAGCAACAGTTGTTAGCAGTGTAGTTTTTTTTTATAATGTCAGTTGTTATTCATGCAAATAGCTGATAATAAAGTGTATCTTTTGCATACAACTTTTATGTTTGCAAACAAAATTTAATATATGAGTTCATATTTAATTTTCTTACAAATCACTCTATGCTCAGAAATTGGAAACCAGGGTGAAATGCTCAATGCTAGCATTTTTTACAAATATTTATTGATGGAAGTGTACAGTAAGAAAATCAGTTAGTCTCGAGTTTATATCTGACAACATGAAATCAAAATATAGTGAAAATGTTTGACAAATATTCATGACATGCTGCTAGAACCTGTCACATGACCATGTCAACCTGGGTAAAATATTCATTTGAGAATATGATGACATGCACAAAAACTCACACACATAAAGAGGCAAAACCCATAATAAACCAGTCCGAGACATCCCATACAAAAATGGTCTATGGTCGCATCTATGGAAAATTCAATGGCAGGCTATCACATCCTGTAGCTTTGCATGGTCAGCCTTAGAGATTCATAAATACAGCTACAGCCAGCTAAAGAAAAGTTTAGGTCCCTGTGTCTAAAGACTGGGAACTAATCCATTTTCTTTTCCCGCCTATAGAAAATTTTATGATGCCGAGTCTAAAGACTGGGAACCAATACATTTTCTTTACCCACCTATAGAAAATTCTATGGCCCTGAGTCTAAAGACTCAGGGCTATGTTTCAATAACAACAATAACAACAATAATAATAATAATAATAATAATAATAATAATAATAATAATAATAATAATAATTATAATCAATAAGTTAGTGTTTTAACAGTGTCCAGGGACATCCAATTGGTCTTCTTGCTGGCGCAGTGCAATAGAACGCACAAACAGACGCTTGCGCGCGCGCAGACACACACATACACGCGCGCGCGCACGTACACGCGCATGCACACGCGCAAACGCACGCCCGCGCGCAGACGCACACGCACGCACAAGCAGAGACGCACACACGCACACACGCATGCACGCGGACGCATCCACACGCGCACACACACACACACACACACACGCGCAAGCACACCCACACATGCACACTAACAAATACGACGAAGGAAACGTTGCTTGAGTTAGTTTCGGTTTTGGTTTATACAAAAAAGAAACAACCGAAAGTTTAAATAAAACCTAAGATTTACTCACTTTTTGTAATCTTTTACATTATTATTGTAGTGACATTCTTATTGTTACTAATATAATAATGATTTTCTTAGTATCGTTCTAAAAAATAAAAATAGATAAAAAGGAAAAGAGACTCTTGAAGACTGCGCAAGACCATCGCCATTGCAATCAGCTTCCGTTGGGCTGCAGGAGTTGAGTGGCCGTTAGGAATTCCAGAGACTTCGGGAATCTCCTTTCTTTTTACGTTATAGACGTTTTAGCGGATATATTAGTTATCTTCTTTATGAGTACCGTGTCCAAGAATAGCAAGCAATGACTGAGAGCTGGAAGACGCTGCGTCTTGCCAACGCCAGTGAGTTCAGGACAGCATGGACGACTCGTGCAAACACCGGTAAGCAACTTCTTGTTTCTGCGAAGTGGGCTGCGGTTTCAAACTTTATCGTGTACCGTGTGCTTGCTAACCTATGCTTCATTTTAACTATGCTTCTGTCCTGTGTTATTTTGTTATTTGAAAAGAGCGTATATTCTTCAAAACCTGTGTCTCGCTCCGCAGTGTGAGAAGGATTCCCGTGCGGCGGAACCGTGGGCATCGGCGCCGTCCAACGACGCTCCTCCGACGACGCTTTTGCGGAGCGTTCAACTGCCGTCTGATGGACGTTCAAGCATTCAATCGCCGTCCCAAAGTGTTAGTCCCAGGTCATGCTAGTTCTGACGTCTTGTACCAACAGCCGCTCGCCACCGATTTGTTTCATAAAGCGGGAGCGAGAAAAACTTACGAGAGCGAGCAGCATGATTTTTGCCTAAGCTAATACCTGTGCCGTAAAGACGCGCGGACTCTTCGCGTTTGCCGAACCGGCACACTTTCCAAATTTACAATTGTGTCATGTAAAAAAAAAAAAAAAGTTTGGATGTCACGTTTTTTAGTGGTGGCGAAAGCTATTACAAAAAGCAGAGCAGCTAGAAAAAGCATGAAAAAAGGTCGGAAAAAAATTAACTGAAACGCTAATGTCAAACCTGAATATTTGATGGAGTTGAAAGACTACCACCGTACCAACTCGCCCGGATATTCTTTCTGTCAAAGACTAATAGCCAATAGTAATAAATAAATAAATGCCAACTATTAATTGGTTATCAAATTCGTAATTGATGCAGTACAGTCCTACCCTGCTCTACTGTTTATATGATATCAGGTAATGTGTAAATGTATAGAACAGTTCATAGCACCCATTTATGTCTGACGTATTATATTGAATCTTTTCTCAAAGAGCTCGAAGTTATATAAAAAAGTGCTCTTCATAAATTAAGCTGCACCACTGAATGTACAATAGCGTGTGACTTGTATGTATCTTCTCAACGAAAGAAAAGAATGCATTCAAAAAGGGCCAATCATATTGTTTGCTCTCTGTTGGAGCTTCTTTCAGGTACACGCAAAATGTGGGTGTCTACGTCTAAAAGAGTGGAATCGCCATTTCCTGCATTGCTGGCAGGCCTGACTCAATTTGGCTAGTAGCTTGAAACCTATGGGAGCCTGGGGAAATGCACCACGAAAGTGAGAGTGACGCCCACCCAGCACTTCCTCAACGATGGCACCATGAGGAAGGCGGAGCTGCCCTACAGTGAATGCAATGGCAGGTGGGTCGTTCCAATGAACCCCTATACAGATGATACCAAGCAGAAAATATTAAAAAACGTATTATTAAAAACATGGAGTGTGAATCGCACGGACAAGGAGGAGATCACCACAGCGCTGTGTTGTGTTTGTATCCTCTGTTACCATATTCTTCATGATTTCTTTTTAATTATTGGCTACCAACTGGTTCAATCATCAGCACCTAGTCAACAAAAGTATGCTGCTATTTATTTGTATGCATTAACACCGTGCTTACAGTTGAATCCTACAGTCATTTATTAATAAACACAAACATAAACGAGGGTGCAAGATATCTATACAGACTAAACACAAATAATTTATTCAAGACTGGTTCTCTGAAGAATAACACAAATGCACAGATGTGTCTAACACAGCTGAGTTTTAATAGGCAAAAAATGAATAGGCGACGCAAAAAAGGAAACAGAGGGGAAGACATGAAGTCACTCTTACAATTTCTCTTCTGTTTACCACTCCTCTAGAAAGAAAATTTCTTACTAGACCTCACAGCATTATACTGTTCACAACCCCTAATATACCCAAGGACAGTAAACGCAAAGAAGCAACATACTAACCTCTGGATAAATGTGATTAAACAAACAACAGGGAATGCCCTTGAGCTTACAGCCTAGAAAATAAAAAATATCATGCACAACATTAAGATTTAAAAAAATACAGACGGACATTATGCCTGTTTATAAAATAAATATAGGCCAAGAAACTTCTTCCACTCGATAGCAAAACACAGGGAAGGCATTCAACAGATTTCTAGGTTTCATCATTGTTATTTATTCTTTCAGTATATACTTAAGTTGTGGTCATTCTCTTCAGTCAAAATTATTTCAGTATTGTTCTATAAAAACACAATTATTACATTAGATCACGTGTTTTGACGGCAGAATACAGAACCTTATTTTTCTGCAACTTTTATACTAAGTTTAATTGGTCACTAATGCAGGGCTTTGTCGCATGAAGTGTTCTATGAGGTGAGCGAGAATTTCTAGCGGTCCTTGGGACATGTCGTGCTGTAGGCTTATGTATTACTGGCTTTCCTTTGTTACTTTGTGGTATATGGCAAGCTGTATCAAAATTTATTGCAGGTCCCAGCTGCACCAAGCGGGTAGACCCAACTGTCAAAGACCGTAAGCCGCTCTCTTCAAGCCGCACAGAGTGTTCTATGAGGTGAGCAATCATTTCCGGTGGTCCATTGGTACATGCCGTGCTGGGGGTTTATGTAAAACTGGCCTTGTCCAGTTTGATCCAGTTTTACGTAAGGAAAAAGTGGACCTCTATACACCTTTCCTAGAAACACTCGACCCCAGGGGCAGCAAACCGTTTTCGAGCCCAGTCACTGGGTTTGAGGCTAGACTCTGACCGGCGCCCCTGCTAACCCTAACCGAGAGGGCTGTGGTTTCGATAGGCGCAGCCTGCGTAGGCGCAGTTTCAAACAATGCTGGCGGCTTAATTCTCGTCTTTTCCCGCTGTATTTTGTGTTTCATGGTGCACGTATTTTCCCGAGGTCATCGAGAAAGCATTGTACCACATTTTAAAGAAGAAAAAAAGCAGCAAAAAGCCTATAAACTATTTTTGTTAGGTACGCACGCGACAAAACGAATGCGACTTGAATGTATAGTTCTAGTTTTTGTGTGTGTGTCTTTTACGATAAGTTTTGACGGCTCCGCGCGATTCGCCGCATGACAAACGACAAAGCGCTAAGCTGTCAAGAATAAATTACAAAAGAAGAGAGCCGAAAGGCATGCATTTTTCACGCTCACAAATAACGTGTTTACCGGTGGACAGGACACGGATATACAATTTAGAAAGTGTTAACATTCGAACAATATATTGTACGTACCACACGATGCAGCGTTATCTGAAAAGAATTTATTTGAGAAAGATCTCAAATAACACAGTCACAGTCGACGACAGTCACATCTTGACGATCGGACGGAATCCAAGATGACTTCGTTTTGGGGCACGTTTCGTGGAGAGCTTCCTTTTTCACAACCGCACCAAGTCAAAGGAACGAACGCGACTGGCCCGTTTCCCACCCCAACCCGGACAACTAATTTTGGAGATGACTGAGGATTCTACGCGGATTATCTCTGGGAGCGGGGAGAACAATGTTCAAAATCGCGTCGAGGGTCGTTCGACGTCCTTCACCTCCTTCGTTTCCCGTGAATGTCAAGCAGAAAAGCTTGAGTGGCAGGCACTTACCAGCCTTATTTCTCACAATGGAAGATAACACAGAAAGGGTACACAGCAGGTATAAAAAAATTAAGTGGAAACTTTCAAGAGGGGCGAGAAAACGTCGAATGCAAAACCGCAAAAATAGAGGTAGAGAACCGCGCTTAGCGGGTCTTCACAGTCCCAGAGAGTGGCAGAAAATTTCTAGCTGATAGAGAGCGCAAGAGTCGCACTAGCCGCATCAGCATCAGCAACATGGCGGCGGCCAAGAAGCGTTTTTTGGAAAGGTGTATTTTGGGACGGTGCCCAACTGCATGCAGATCGGTTCGGTTCCGGTTCGGGTTCACGGCTTTCGGTTCAGTTCCGGTTCAGTTCCGGGGAGCAAAAAATAACGGTTCAAACCGGTTCGAACCGGTTCGAACCGGTTTGAACCGCTAAACTGAGAATTTATTTTCCGCGTTTTTTTGGCAATAGGCACTATTTCAACAGTGAAACGAGTAACTGTACACATTTTTTTATCATTCGTATAATCCACTTTTATTTTCAGGTACCAAAAATAAATTTCGTTATTTAATTTCGATGAAACAGCAAAAGAAAAGCTATACTTCGTTCCAGCTTAGGTTAGAGCACGGCCGATGTTATGAGCCGAAGGGCCAATCAAACAGCGAAAAAGGCACAACGTCATGGCGTGCTCTCTGCAGTTGATAGGACCAGCCGCTATTCGCCGTCTCTCTGTGCGTGCTCCTACGCCGGCTAGTCCTATCAAGCGCAGAGAGCACGCCATGACGTCACGCTTTTTGCGCAGTTTGATTGACCCTTCGGCTCATAGCATCGGCCGCGCTCGGACCTAAGGTAAAATTTAGTATAGATTATCTTATATGATTAGACGTCTTTTTTTTACCTAAGTCGCATAAATTTTATTTTAATCGAAAGGTTATCAGTCTGGTAGGTCGCCTAAAATACCCGTGATTGGTACAACTTTGCGTCGCAGTATTAAAAATCTAATCCTGTCGTGCTCTTGAACTTGGGAATTAATTGCGGTACTTAAAATCATGAAATAGGCACGTCCTTGTCATATATATCCTGAAATTTAGTTTATAAAGTACGTTTCACAATATGTATGATGACGACGCAACTGCGCTAAAAGCAATAATATTTTCAAAATGTCAAGAAAGGTTTAGGACAAACCCTTTCAGTCTACTTTTTATCGAAACACTGAGCGACAATCACAACGCTTGCTTTTCTGAGCAACATTGTTTACACTCAGCACCATGATGCAGGCGAATAATCATGCAGAAAAGAGTGACCTTCGTACTGAAATAGGATCTGTCTTAAAATAGCGCGTACAGAACTGAACATTTCCAACATAGTTTGGCGTTTGAGGTTTGTTCTTGACAAAATGTTGGTCAGTTCAATTTAAAAAAAAAAGCATCACCCTTTATATTTTTTGTTGTTGTTGTTTTGTTAAATAAAACAAAGTAGTATTTCGTACTCTACTCGACATTGCAGCTACTTAATTGGTCACTTTCTGACGGTATGCGTGCGCAATCATCATAGTTCCGCCACGCGCCTCTTTGTACTTCGTTTTCGTACAGCCCACAAACACATAAAATTGTTGTTCATCACATAAAAGAGGCAACATACTTCTATATGTTTGAGAAGTTGAATATGCGTCAGGAGCACATAAGTTTTTTAAATCAGCTTAAAAAAGATTGTTTAAGGTTTCCCCAAATCACTTATAGACATGCCTACCGAGGATAAAAACGCCGGAAGAAATTTGCAGAGCGTATTTTATATAATTTGGTGGTGCATTTACTTGTGATGTATATCTTTAGGGTGATCGTCCCTTTATTTATGTTGTCATATCTTCAGGCAGTAAAAATATATTTTTTTTTATTGTCATCAATACATTTGATTGTATGAAGCTCACATAACCGCTTGACACCGACACGGGAGGACGATACTCAAAAATACGTCATCTGTTGAGTCTGCGGGAATGTGTTTTTATGTTCGCTGTTTGGCAGTGTGAAACGGGGTCGCGGGGTATTCCAAGAAGGACTGTGTGCTCACATTATCGATCTGAAGACAAATACCCGAATTGTGCAGAAAGAAATATAATAAATGGTATTCTTCTAATTAATTCTATACAGGACGCCTTACTGCAAAAAGGAATATATAGAGATGCATTTTTAAAGCGTAAACACGTTTGACGGAACTCCGTTTGGTGGGGTCAAAACATTGAGAAATACAGACCTTCACCAACCAAACCCTACATAGTTAGGAGCCCGACGTTTCAATAGGTCGGGCTAAATAGGTCGACAGGCACGTAACCATCGGCGTATGTCAACGGACTAGGGCACTTGAAAAAGAAAACGTCAGTGAAGCAAACGACACACTGTAGATGGAAAAGAAGCTGATGCTCTCCACGTGCAAATAGTCGCCCCTGATGAAAAAAGCGCATCGGTTTTGAAACGTCGGGTTCCTAACTGTTTAGGACTTGGTTGGTTGTGGTCCGTATTCTCTAATAGAGATACGTGCAACGATGTTCCTAATTACACATAAATAGGGCGAAGAACAGACAATATATTTCTAATTTAAATCACATTTGGACAACAGCTTGCATGAGCTCGAAACTTCGCAAAATACTGTCTCGGGAGGTTAACGTTATATTCGGTTTTA
This sequence comes from Ixodes ricinus, assembly GCA_037355805.1. Lineage (NCBI taxonomy): Eukaryota > Metazoa > Arthropoda > Arachnida > Ixodida > Ixodidae > Ixodes > Ixodes ricinus. The sequence goes on from JAZHYW010054522.1 coordinate 22,668, forward strand.
CGTGCACTTGTTTTGGGACCTCATTTTACAACTCAGTTTTTTATCAGTCATGCGCGCTCTAGAATTCTATTCGGCTACCGCATATCATCGCAATACTCCTATATATACTGCAAAACTTTTCAATTTGGACATCCCCTTCTGCTATGCTTCGTTTCAGTTTAAAGGGGCACTGCAAAGGGACGAAGAAAACCAAATGCTGCTTCCAAAGGCGTGCCTCTCAGTGTCAAACACGAGCGTTCAGTGACGACATTAGTCTTAGAGCGTCGGATAATGACGACATCCTTTGAAGCACGTGAATCTCACTCAGATGTTCGCTTGGAACATCCGTAAACTGGTGGGGCGTTCAAATCTTCATTAATGAATGTTAATTTCCAACACTTAGGACGATAGCGCATGGTTGTTGCAGGCTCTTGTCGTTTCAGTTCTCATGGTTCAGACCAAGGACGTCATCAACAAAAGAAAATGTGCTCAAAATTCTTAACGTCTTTCACCTATTAGGTTCAAAATACATCAGATTTCTTATTTATTTTGTGTTTTATGTGTTGCTAGAATCCCGCTCACTAGCTCGAGCGAACGCGATGCAAATTAAGAAAAAAAAATGGCCAGAAACGCTTTGCAGGGTTCCTTTAAGTCCAGACGCAGCCGATGCTACAGGAGCGAGCATGTGGTCTTTAACAGTGACTGCATGAGCACGCGTGCTTGGCAAGGACGCTGAAAGCCCGGAGCTCGTTCTTGTAGGTTCTGCTACGCTCACGCTTAAAGTGAAACCGAGTATTGTGTTGAGAACATCACATTTCACCAGAAAGCTGAACTGTTTAACATGGTTTGCTAGTGTCATCATCGCACTATATCCTAGTGGTCATTGAGAATTATTTTAGAGCGCAGCTCTTAGGCGCCCGTTTCCGGCTTGAGCGGCGTCGCCGTCGCCATCGGCGTAACCGCGCGATGACGATGAGGATGACGTCATCGTGATGACGATGACGTCATCATTATGACGCTAAATTACCCGCTAAATTTAGCGGAAAAATTTCCCCGATAAATCTAGCTGAAAAATTTCCCCGCTAAATTTAGCGGAAAAAGTTTCCCCGCTAAATCTAGTGGAAAAAATTCCCCGCTAGTTAGGGGAAAGAATTGCCCCGCTTAATTCCCGCTTAATTTACACGCGATGCTCTCGCCAAAGATGTACCCTTCTCACCTCAAGAGCTGCGCTTTAATTCGGCGTTACAGGGGATTGTAAACATCTTTCATTTTTTGCTTAGAAAATTCAATCCGGTGGTGCAAAATGCACTCTGCATTAACTGCGCTTAGAGTATCGGCACTCCGTTCCCCGACATTGTTGTGGGCGCCGCCATTTTGGGGCTTGTGGAAGCAGACTCAACTGCCGATCGTCATGATTCAAAAGTGCGACTTTCCCAGCATTAGATTCGGTGTTAGGAAGCTCATGTGATATTGCTTTGCTCTGTCAAGAACGGTTTAAACATTTGTGGAGCGAGGACGGAAAACCATTTCCTGTGATTTCAGATAAAGCTTCAGAAAACTGGGGACCATGATTTTAAGCCACAACATGGCCAAATGTCATTACTCTGAAGCGTAGCTTATTTAGTGGCACGAGTGCAACCCATGTATTCAGAAACAAAAATTATTCTTGCTTGATGCTGCGTCGCGAGTAACGGCGCGAATGTTTGACACCACGAAAACGGGCTTTCTGGCAGGACTGATTTTGCAAAAGAAATAGCTTTGCAGGATCACGCGGTCTGGTCTGTGCCGAAGATGTGAAGCAGAGGAAACTTTACACCACAGTATGTTTTTAGACCCCCCCCCCCCCCTTCTTTTCTTTTTACGATGCCCTCCAGAGAATACTTTTTAATTCTGAGGGACTCCCTCGTCCGTATGGGGGTACCAATTCGACAATTATATTCGTGTCATTTGTTAACAGTAATTCTTCATTTCTTTTATTTTGTACCCAAAAACTGCGAAGTTTAAACAATATTTCGAGAATTTAGGCGGCTGCCAACGTTCGGCTGTCTCTCTGAGGCTACAATAATCTTTCTTTTCAGGTACCCCTGCCGTACACGTGCAGTTCTGTTCATCGTCGGATTAATAGGCCATATTTAGCCTTTTCAATGCTTCTATTCTCGGGGACAACTTTCTGAGAAAGTTCAGCAACAACGAAAATATGTTTGGGTGTCTCAATGATGTATACATGTAAAATAGTTCGTGCAACAATTTTTGTATTTACAGTAAACACCGCTAAGAGCTGATCCCTGACGTTGATAACTTGCAAAATC
>JAZHYW010054523.1:0-17041 GCA_037355805.1 Ixodes ricinus
ATTCAGGTAAATTAAAATGTTGTTAACACCGTTTGCCAACATCGGCATTACTCTTTATTAATTTCTTCCGGCCAGATAATGGCCTGGGATGACTGGATATACTTATCTTCGCTTTCTTTTGCTGGAACAGTGTACAGACATTTCAGAGTAACCTGCGCCCACTTTCAGAGCGGCGTAATATTTTGATTTCATTAATTTGTTTCAGCTTGAGCTGGAGCAAATTGAGAGTTGATGATAAGGATCATCCCAACCTGAAGAGCTGCAATAAAATCGAGCGAACATTTCATACAATGTTTGCCCTCATCATTGCTCACTTTACCTGCTGCCGACTTCAGAGTTTCAGCGAATGACCTTCAGCGTCGAAAATCCAGTCAACCAGTAGCGCAGGTCTCCTGTTTGTTTTTCTGCAGATTCATGAACTCAATGGCTTCCTGAATGACCGCCCGCCTCATACCTGCCGCCGCGCGCCGCCATGCCTGACGCTTCATGAACGACAACATATTGCTGACCTGAAGATGTGAGCGGCCTGATAAGGCCAGCAACATCGGTTTCGAGCCAGTCAGACCATGCCCCAGTCAGCCGACAAAGACCATTGACCTTTATGACCACGAACTTTTCGGCGACCAATATCCAGCAATCGATGCCATATTCCGGCGAAACAGCGTTAATCTGGCTGATAATTTTGCGATAACAGCGAAGAACAGCGGCAATGATATTTTGGCATTAGATGAGGCCACTGAATGTGATGATCTATCAGCAGTTGTTTTAACGGTTTTAACGATTTTTTTGTCGATTGCACTTAAATATAATAATTTTGGTGGAACTCAGCCTGGTTCGGTGAGTAATATTAAAGGGTACTTGTAGACTCTAGCAAATTTCTTCTAAGTCACCGACGTTTCGATGCTGGCTCGGCTCTTTGTTCACGGCTATTTGGGCCCAATGGTCGTAATCTCTCATTGTTTTCTTCTTCTTCAGAATATTATATTCTTCTTCTGTTTTGTGTTTAACGCATCCTAGCACGTGTATATAGCTGCTTGTAAACGTTCCGGTGGATCGTTTTCAGAGTGTTTTTTTTTGTATGTTTGTATATGCAAAGATTCTAATTAGAGCAGCTGTCTCCAGTTTCTTTCTCTGTCGAGTTTGGAACTGCTGTCAAAGGCGATGACGTGGCCTTTCATCCGTGCAAGTTATGCCAGTTCGTTAGCCTATATGTCTTTCTTCTCCAGGTCACATTTATGTCTGCGGAGACGTTTGGAAAGTTCTTCGTTCACTCACATACAAGGTGTCGCATTCAGCACAAAGGACGATCCTTTGGGCGACGAACCTTCAGAAGAAGAAAAAAATGGGTCGGGGTTGATACACATTGAAGAAATGTGTAAGGGTCTACAAAGTAATCTTTCTTATTTGCGCACAGGAATGTAAATTTCGTTCCGGGCAAGCGTAGATACATGGTAGAACTTTTTACTTGATCCTCAGCTTCCCAAAATATTTCGTTGTTTCGCACGTGACATTGGCGTCCGAAGCATCGGTGCCTGCTGGGATACACGCGATGGAAGTGACCAATCCGGTTGCAACCCCTGCATGCATTTTTCTCGTGGTTGACACGTGTCTTATCTCTGACAGTGGTTCATCCCAGATCTAAAATTACCAAATAATTCAATCGTCGCGATAGGTAGTCTCTCGCCACTTAGTCGTTCACGCTTCAAAAGCTAGGCGTGGCGGTCCGAACGCAGTGCACTTAGCCGATTAGTGGTCCTTATACCTCGTTTTGCGATAGTCAGCTGTACTTGCGGCAAAAGGGATGCACTCACGTGACTCTTGCTGGAATTACGCGCGGTGTCGCTCACCAGGAGAGGGATGAACGATCCTGCGCTTTGATTGACGGGAGGACGAAGCTCAGCGTGAAGATCGTTAACTGTGGTCTGCGGTTTAAGCGGCGTGCGTGACGTTTATCTGAGTTGATTTGTCGTGGTAATGGTTATCGCTTTGGCTTTGGCCTTGCCCCTGTTGTTGTTCAGGACGATTTGCACAGCTTGCTCGAAGGCACTAGCACTCATTTCGGCGTGTAAGTGGTGGGACAATTGGATGTGCACGGCCTTCGTTACTCGAATTGTAGCTAGACAGCACTCCAGCCGTGAACTGTTCCTCGACGTTTTCGGCCTGTTGAGTACCGAATCGGCCGGAACTGTTAAGTCACGAAGGGAAGTCAAGTAATCCAAGAAGAATTCTTCGGGTTGTTGATAGCGCCACCGGAACCGATGTCGCTCCAGGCCGACGCCACAGGAACATTGAAGTGCACTCTGAAGGCGTCAACAGCCTCTCGATAGACATATCTTGTCGGAGGTCGAAAGTCACTGCCACTGACGTCGTTGCTGGCGACGGCACAGTGACAGCGCAGGAAGGAAGGGTGTCAGAGACACGGTTAGTCCTGCACACCCGGACAGTAGCGGGGCAGGTATTGGCGACATTCCGAAAGCATTGAATAGGCACCATATTCAGTAATGTAGCATTTGAGCAGCGAAATTCATTGCTCCCAAGGGAACTCCTGGAGCCTGGTTTCTTCAAGACGTCTTGAGGCGGCTTGAATCGCAGTCCCTGCTATCCCCATTGCCAAAACAAATGTCGAGTCTGGAGGGCCAGAATAGAACGAACATATCTAAGCGCGGCTGATAGGAAGTTTATCGTTTTAATCTTAGTAAGCAAGATTGAAAAAAGCAAGTAAGCCAGAACGTAAAAAGAAAACAAAAAAGACACAAGAAAAAGTAACCGAAAAGTAATTGTTCAAAAAAAAACATGTAAATATTTTACATGGTTCTGAGGGACTCTGGCTACCACGTGCTTGGGCGCCGTCCAATGACAAGTGTCGCACGATTTACGAAATTGTGTCAGATCTATCATTTCGGGTCATTAGAGCGCTTCGTGGATGCGATCGATGTTTTTCTTTGTTATAATTTATTTACGCTATAGCTTCGATATGAATGATCGAGACTCTTTTGGAACGATCAGCTGTTCCTACTTCTTGGGATGAAGATTTGGACCTCCTCTCCAGGGTTTGGTAGTGTCACACAGACTCAGACACATGTTATTTGCTCGTAACATACATTCTGCCCAACTGGCGAAACCTGTCTGTTTTTCTGTCACTTTTGCTCTTCTAAAAACCCCCAGTCTCAGGGTAAACGACGAAATGGTTGACTTCCACCAGCTAGCCTGTACTATAACAATTTATTGTTGCATGTTTCTTCTTTTTTTGTTTTAAACGCCTGGATTGCTGTCAGCAACTCCTGAGGTGTCGAGTGTCATGTCTGGTATAGCTCCGAATTTCTTACCTACAGGTTACATTTCCCGCGCTCCTGTACATTCGCTTTCCTTTTCACAGTCATCATGTCCGTGTTCATTTTTCTTGTCGCTTAGTTTACGCTACTCGGCACGCTTACTTTTTTCTGCAGGTCACCCATACCTCCTTGGTCTTCTCTCCGGGTCCCGTTTTTTCACGAGAATTATCGATTCTTCTCGCTCCTTTAACGTTTCCGCGCTCTAAATCATTCAAAGGTATATACATTGCACTCGCTTTTCATACTTCCCCTGAAATACGGCGTCATGACGTTAAAAGGATGGTGAACCGAAATTTGGATTAAAAAAAAACAATGCAGGATATGTAGGCGGGACGCTACAATCCCTACAACACTACTCGTAAGGCAATATCCCGAATAGACGGCCGTATTTTTGGAAAAAGAAAATGAAAGCCGTTTACAACTTCCTTTAACGCCGAATTAGAGCACAGCTCTTGAGGAGGAGCGGAAGGCAGGGGGGGGGGTTCACGTGACCTCGGGGAGGAGGGGCGGGGTGTCACGTGGCCTGAAGGTCACGTGACCTCGAGGGGTGGGGGGCGGAGAAAATTTTCCGCTAAATTTAGTTGGTAAAATTTTCCGCCCGATTTAGCGGGGAAATTTTCCTTTAAATTTAGCGGGGAAACTTTTCCGCTAAATATAGCGAAAAAATTTTACGCTAGATTTAGCGGGGAAAATTTTCCGCTAGACATAGCGGGGAAAATATTCCGCTAGATTTACCGGGAAAAAGTTTCCGCTAAATTTAGCGGGGAACATGATTTGGCGGGAAAATTTTTCTGCTAAATTTAGCGGGAAATTTACCCATCATGCACCGCGCGGTTACGCCGACGCCGACGGCGACGGCGACGCCGCTCAAGCCGGAAACGGGCGCCTAAGATCTGCGCACTAAAAAAAAGATCAAGATTGAACCAGGCCGACGAGGCCCGTGACGTGCAGATACGTAGTTTCCTACTCTCTTCGCTTCGCTCCCTCAAGACCTCGAGGCAGAGAAGACACAAGGCTGTTCCCTCTCCTTCTCGGAGAAACATGACGTGAATATTTCTGTCAAATGCGCCTCCTTTTCTTGAAGGACACGCTCATCCGTTCGAGATATCACTGTATGAGTGATGTTTTTGTGTTTGTAGCATCCCGTTGCACGCTTTTGCCGCGTGTTTTGTGGAATCCAGATTTCGGTTCAGCATCCCTTTAATAGACCAATCCCGAAAAAGTCCGGCACGCTCAATTGAGGGCCTTCAGACTTTTCTCCGGGGCATCACTCAGCTGCAGGGATTACCGATTTCGGGATGCTGCTTTCACCGATTCACATTCTGGCTTGTGCCACGAGCGTGCATGTACCCTCGTTTTGGCTGCAGCGTATTTTCTTGTTTCACGGATGATCTACGACATTGCACCGGTAGATGCATTCCGAGTTAGCCATATCAGATCGCTCCGTAGGTTGTTGTCCACAAGAAGTAACAGTGTGTGAAGCTTAAATCTTTCCCTGAGATAACCATACACATGGGTTATTTTAGACAAAGGTGAACAGAGGGGTACTGCAGAAAAGTTTACCTCACGTAATATTTTATACACATTTTTCCTATGTCCAGTATAAACGAATCCACAAACATTTATGACAATAATTGTTTTCGTTGCAGAAGTGTTTGTATTCGATGAAATGGAGGACCTTTGAATTTAGGCAAATCGCCAATGTCGTCACGTTTAGTAGAAAACTTTAAGTAACATAAGATTGTATGTAAGTAAAACAAAAATGATACAGCGAAAAAAATATTTTTTTTCACATATTTTCTTTCTATAAATGCTAATATAACATTTGTGATCATTTCAGACATATTACTTGCTAGCTATTTAAATATTGAAGTTACTCTTCGATAGATTACAAAACTAGTGCACAAATCTTTTGAAAGAAATGAGAATTGTATTGTACAGCTGCTCAAATATGCATGATCATCAGCAGAAAAAAACGGATATTACAAAAATGCCAAATATAAAAACCGAATGTTTCGTCACTTGTTTTACATTTGTTATTCGTTGGTGCTTAGTAAAACATGCCTTATTATATGATTTATGATGACATTTATGATCCTCTACACAACCTTGTTTTTGAAGTCTTGACGGACAGTGCCCAACCCTTGAAACTGCTCAGACTTCCAGTTGTATAAAATCTGCTCCTTTCGTACACATGTGCTCGAAATGGAATAATTGAAACTGGAATATTTATTGCACTGATAGTTGCATAAAGCTACATAACTTAAGTTAAAACAACCTTAATTGAGTAACTATTATTTTACTTCATATTAAGGGCCCGCAAACGTTCTGGCTAATGGGACGGATTCGGGTGCTGTACCAGTCTCTTGAGACAGAAAATACACACGTCAATATAAATAAACAAGTCTCAATGAGCGTTTATATCAAAATATGTTATCTTGAATAACATTCAAAGAATAAATGCTAGCTACAAATATAGTATGTAAATCCAATATGTCGCTAATTGTGATATTACAAAATATCACAACTACAGCTGGTATAAATCAACGCGTATAAGAATTTCGGCATAATTGTAGATGTGATGATTTCGATATGCGGAGGTTATTGCAAAGGACACAAGGCGCAATATATATCTAAACAAAATTTAATTTGTTTTCATAGTTACATAGGCGGAATCGGGTAACTACGAATAATAATGGTGGCGATGACACTCTACCATACCTAGCATGGCAACAAAACACGCGCTTCGGCGCAATTCTTTTTCTCGAGCGTTCTGGTACTTTTGTTAGCGCGTTGAAGCGCGTCACCGTGCCGTTTTCTTAAGCGCGTATACTGCGCGCGTTGGTATCGGGGAGCCGTGAGCGTGACGTCACTGGATAGACCGCGGTGATCCATGGAGTTATTACAATAAACGCTAGAGGCTCAGCTGGCGCTAGTGTGCTGTTGCATTTTGAAGCAGACAGCAAGCAGTCAGAAATTGACTTCCGGTAATGCATTTCTATGGGAAAAAGCGAGTGCATTTTCTCTCTGCACTCGATTATAAGAGCAAATATCGCGAATAATTTATACGCACCAGGCACCTTGGAACATTTCTCAGTCACGCTGACGAAATAATTGGTCAGTTACGGCGTTTTTCTTCCAAATTCATCGCATTAAAAACGGTGCTAAAACGGCTTCGTACGTTTATGTTTGTGCACTGTCGGACACTGTTAGCGCGAACACGGCAACGAACGAAGGACATGTGGAAAACCAAGAGAGACGGACTACGCAGTAACGCTAGATAAGTAACTCCTTGTGCACGCAGACGATCAAAATAAATTGAAAGCCACGTAATATAGTCAGATTTGCGATAAATAAGTACTGGTTTATTCTTTCTGCTCATGAATATGTGCGAAGATGCTTGTTCTGGGTTCAAATCACCACCCGCACGCTCCAAATCTTTGAAAATGGGGGAGCCAGAGAGCAGGTGCCTGATAAGAACTGCCCGACATAGGAAATAATTAAACGACACACCTTTCGTAGCTCACGTGCTTTATTTTTGCGTTCGAATGTTTCTTTGACCAATCGTAAAGATGCACGACGGAGTCATTTTGATACAATGACAGGACGGGCATATTAGCAATATATAAGCACCACCGAAATGCTAGCAAACCTTGAACACACTCTACATTCCTTTCGATCGTTAGTTTGCTTAGAATCGTCGCTCGTTTTCACATACCTTCCTTGAGACAGAGGTTTGGGGCTGAAATAGAGCGAAGTTTAACATCGTTCAGTGATAAAGAAAAATGCTGTAACTAAACCAATTACACTTTCACAATACCAATAAAGTAGGGTGTGCGAATATTCGAAATTTCGAATACGAATCGAATATTTTCCTTATTCGAAACGTATCCGATTCGAAAATTGCATATTCGGAAGTTCCCGAAATTCGGCGAAAGCCGAATATTCGGGAAAAACGGCGAATATTCGCACAAACTGCGAATAATCGAGCAAGTAACGAATAATCTGCCTGCCACGCATTCCCCCTATGAATATGTTTATTCATTGAGGAAGGCGTATGATGAATGCGTTATCGGTCTGCTCCGATTCTATTTGTCCGATGGCAGCAAGACAGGATCAGTTTAAGTTTTTTTTCACCAAGCCCTTTGTTAGTGGCAATTACATCACATATAGCAATATGTGATGTGATTGTGCGTTCTATAAATTGATACAATCCAATGAACCTCGAGAATGAAATATAAATATAAAATATTTCTCGAAAGTGTTATCTAATAGAAATGTTTCAGAAGTAAGAAACCGAAAAATCTAGGTGCAAGTAGAACATTGCATCACCATTGATAAAAACTCCTGCCACTCCCGCGCACTCAAAACTTGGAATGTTTTCACTCTCGAGGTCGGACTTGGTCGACCTCGAACCTGCCCAGGTTCGAGTACAACCAAGTTCGACTTTTTCGAACCTTCAACGAGATGTTCGACCAAGGTTCGACTGAAGTTCGACTTTTGTGTGCATGCGCGAAAATTAAAAGCTAGTTGACTCGATTTGGCGGATGAAAAGTGCAGTATTGGTTGGGTATATTGGCATCACTGGTTAACATTAATAACTAATGAAAGCGTTAAAAGCGCATATTTTCGCTTTTATATGGTGTAAACATTGGAAACCATTTGATTAAATATAAAATAAAGTACTTTCTAAATTATTTGTTTTAAAATTCGAAATATTCGTGTAGCAGCGGGGCGATTTGTCCATAAGTCGAACTTCTTCGAATTTTAGTGAAATTTCGCAGACTTCCCGTGTGAAAAGGTCTTTCTACTGGGGAAAATGTTGTCACGTTGAGCAGTTAATTTTCATACACGATAATTTGTAACGAGTGCATGACTAGAGGTATCTTTTAGCCTGCTGCACCACAGTAAAATGCAGTTGCATTGATTTATTTCTAAAAGGCAATAAAACCTGCTGTTACCTCTTGTTTGGCCATTTTTTAATATTAAACACATATTCGATATTCGATTCGATATTCGAAGCCTGTTTCTTGTCTTATTCGGATTCGATTCGTATTCGAAAATTTCAATATTCGCACACCCCTACAATAAAGGTACATACTATCCGGTACAACCGAAATGACAAAAGTTATTCGTGTTATTTTCCGGCGAAGAGACAAAATTCAAGCGCGTTTTCCGATAGGAATACACAGGGAGGCTGGAAATTTAGACTGCATGCTGTCTGCTTCAATTTGCAACCGGATGTCTCGTAGACACTAGCGCCAGCTGAGCCTCTAGCGTTTATTGTAATAACTCGATGCGGTGATCCGCGGGACGGCAAAAATTCCTCGGAGGGGGCCGGGGTTAAAAGACCGCTGCTTCATATTCTACAAATGTGCAATATCACGAACAGTATGCGCGGGAAAACCGGAGCGCGTGCCCCTCCTTCGGCCCAACACTTCTGCGACTCTCGCGCCTGTTGTCTGCTAAAGCGGCTACGACCGGTCACTACAGAAAGCGCCGGAGAAATATATTCAAAAAAGACAAAGGATAAACGACCCGCGTTTAGCAGAAGACAGGGATGAAACGCGTTCGATGTGGAAGCTTCTGAACCACAAAGGAAATATTATCATACGCTGAGAGCGATTCAGTTCACTCTAACCACCGTTTATGAATGCTCAGGGACCGAAAAGCGAGTGCTCGTCTTTATGATGATCAGTACAGAGCTTTTTATCTGCAAAACGCGCACACGTATATAATATAACTAAAATCACTATTATAAACAAATGGTATATTAACTGACACCCCATCTGCATATTCTGTATTTTTCGTCAATTTACATTGTGGTGCTTGCGAATGTTAATTGAAATACAAACCAGTCTACAAATATTCGTTCGTTTTCTCATTTTTATTTCCGCTTGTCATCGGAAAACAAAAGGTGTCGGCCAAAAAACTGCACCGATAAAAATTCCAGAACAAGTAAGGTGGAGTCAAAATAGGAGCGTATTTCAATGGAAGATGCACAATTTTTCTTCGACAAACGCACGTTAAATATAGCAAAATGTTGCAACCATTGGTTGCGAAAGAGCTTCACAAATGCCAGTCAACCACCAGAGAAAATGCAGATTTGCAGGGCCATTTTGATCTGAGTGGCAGGTGACAATTGGGGAGAACAGCGACGGCGGAAACAGCAGCGGGGTTATTATGCACTAATACTGCTTGGATATGGGTTAGTTTGTTATACATTTTTATGGTATGCTGAGCTGCGTAGAAGCAAGACAAACGCACTGGATTTGATTACAAATAAAACAGGATACAAGAAAAACAACAGACATTATTAGAGCAGTTACGATGGCGCAGACTAACAACTTTGTAATTTCATTCACCTCTTTCTCCAACCACTCCGTATTTTGAAAACTTATTGTGACTGGAAAGTGACAATGTTTGGTGCCTCGCATTTTCATGCTTCCAGTCTCGACGGTGCTCGCAGTAACGGCCATTGACAGATGAGCTTGATGGTGAGCATGTCTGCGCTGCGTTTGCATAGGAGCTGGTGTCTGCTCCGACATGCTGTGATAGCTTCTTTACTAGCTGTACTTCTTGTCTCAAAGCTATTGATGGTTGACTGACGCACGTTCCGTGTTGTCCTCAGACCATATGTAAAGCCTCAATGATTTTGTTTTTGTCCTATGCTTAGATATGGCTAAGATAGAAGTGGCTCCAAGCAGAACTTCGCAGCTGCATTTAGCACAATGCGCGGTTAGGTGGCTTGGTGCTTGCAGTTGTCCGCATGCATGTTTGTGTTCTCAGACTCTTTAGTTTACATATCTTCCAGTTTGTGCGATTAAGAATTCGCCACTATCTTTGGTATATTGTATATTGTTATGTACGGCATAACATGTCAAAAGAAGAAGACGTGCCTTGTCTTCTTCTGCCATAATCAAATAGTGTGCGTGCCAGCGCGTGCGGGGACATTCGGTCACGCCGCCATCAAGATCGGCAGTAGTGAACAACCAGAGTAAAGCTTCTGGTTGGGCTTTCAGTTAGCGGCTCCTGATTACTTCGCACTTAACATTGGCGACGAAGGTGGACCAGAACCGCACAAGAGAAGACTTGCATCGCTTGAACGATGTCAGCGCTTCAAGGCAAGATCGAAGCGTTCAACGGTACGGCGTGGTCGGCCTGTGCAGAGCGTTTGGACTTCTACTTCCAGGCGAACGATGAGCAAGACGCCGGAAAGAAGAGACCGTACTGCTGACTTTATGCGGTACAGGGACCTACAACACGGTTCGAGCACTAGTTGCGCCCCACAAGCCAGGGGAAGTTTCTTTTAACGACATTATGTCCTTGCTAGGGAATCACTACAATCCAAGACCATCCAAAATGTTCTGTCGAAGCAAGTTTCAGAGGCGTGATCAACATCCAGGGGAATCCATTGCTTGCTACGTGGCAGCACTCAAGAAATTGGCAACTGACTAACTTTGGCGTGTTGAGGACAGCTGCATCGCCAACGACGACAACGGGTTCGTCGAGTGCCGGCGGCACAGTGTCAGTGGGGTCGTCGAGCTCCGGAGGCATATTAACTTCATATCCAACGATGCTGCCGCTGAACGTGATGCTTCGTGACCGCTTCGTCTGCGGAGTTCAAGATGAGCGTATTCAACAACGTATTTTTACAGAACAAGAACTCACATTCAAGCAAGCTTACGATATTGCCATCAGATTTGAGAGTGCCGTGCCACAACAGCAGGAGCTAAAACTCCCCAAAACAGATTACAACAAAATGGGTAGAACTACGAGCCGCGCTGCCACCACCTCCACTGGTCAGCCGAAGATGCCGTGTTACCGTTGCAATAAGCAACACAGTGCCGAAACTTGTCGATTTCGCAAAACATCATGCCGATTTTGCAGAAAGACGGGTCACATTGAGACGGGTTGCCGAATCAAGGCTCGGTTTGGAGCTGGACAACGCTCGACCAACCTGGTGAGCGATGACCAAAACAAAACTGATCAGTCAGTGGGTGATTTTCACATTCAGGAACTGAGTGCTGTTCGTGCCATCGTTGTGGTTCCCAAGTACCTCATAACGCTTAGAGTAAAAGGAAGAGAACTAGAATTCGAAGTAGGCTCTGGTGCAGTAGTCACGGTCATCAATCAAGACACCTACAGGCGAACATGGCCAAACAAGCCACCTCCATTACAGAAAGAGGATATGACGCTGCAGACGTGGACTGGCGAAGGACTCCGAGTTCTCGGTTCAGCGGAAGTACATGTAAAGCATAAGTCTAAGGACTATACCCTGCCACTCCTAGTCACAGCCGGAACAGGATGCAACCTGATGGGACGCAACTGGTTCTGAGCACTTCAGATTCGACTCAGTGGTATTCACCACATTGAGCAAGATCATACTATCACAACGGTGCTCAGCGCGCACAGTGAGGTCTGCAAGTCTGAGATGGTCACAGGGTACATCGGACCACCGGTACACTTGGAGATGAAAGAAACAGCAACCCCCAAGTTTCTTAAAGCCTGGCAAGTACCATTTGCACTGCGGCCAGTTGTTGAATGCGTATTGCTAGCATTGCAGAAGCAGGCATTATAGAGCCGGTTCAACTCTAACACGTGGGCAACGCCTGTCGTGGTTGTCAGGAAGAAAGATGGATCCGTGAGACTCTGCGGGGATTACCGCAGTACTGTGAACGACGCAGCAAAGCCGGCATCCTACCCGCTCCCAACAACGACGGAGGCTCTATCAAACCTTCAAGGAGGAACTGTCTTTTCGACACTTGATATCGCGCAAGCGTATCAACAGCTGCGAGTAACGGATACCACCGCCGAAATACTGACGATCAACACGACCAAGGGGCTCTACAGAGTGAAGAGACTACCTTTCGGAATCGCGGCCGCCCCGGCGATATTTCAACGAGTCATGGAAACCACACTCGCAGCCATTCCGGGAGTTAGCGTTTACCTTGACGATATAATCATCAGCGGAACAACTCCAGATGAGCACGCGCGCCGGCTGGATGAGGTACTCTCGCGACTGAAAAATGCAGGGCTAAAGCTCAAGCAAAGCAAGTGCTTCTTCGGCGTGAACGAGGTCAAATTCTTAGGTCACCGCATAAACGCGGAGGGAATTCATTCAACCCAGTACGAGATCCAAGCAGTAGTCGAAGCACCAGAACCACAGAACAAGACGCAGTTACAGTCCTTTTAGGCCTCCTGGCGTTTTACGACAGGTTTTTAAAGGATCGCGCAACAATCGCGAAGGAGCTGTACGAACTACTTGAACAGAACAAAGAGTGGAGGTGGGAAGGAAAACACCGAGGGGCTTTCAAAAGGCTGAAAGATCTAGTGGCGAAGTACACTGTGCTCGCACACTATGATGAAAAACGACATCTAGTGTTGTCTTGTCACGCCTCACCATATGGATTGGGAGCCGAACTTGCACAGCGAGATGCTGATGGGCAGGAGGCCCCGATCGCTTTTGCATCCAGAACGCTAGGCATTGCCGAGCGGAACTATTCTCAACTGGATCGTGAAGGCCTCGCCATCGTGTACAGAGTTCACCACTTCCATCAATACATCGCTGGGAGGTCCGTGACCATATTCACAGACTATCAACCTCTGCCAGGTATCATCGGCTCCAACAAGCCTGTTCCACAAGTATTATCACCAAGGATGACTAGATGGTGCGTGAAGCTGGCAACCTACTACTACGACCTGAAGTACAGGCCAGGAAATCGTCACCAGAACGCAGACGCTCTCAGTCGGCTTCCGTTACCACACACAGAAGACGAGGCGAATCCACTGACTACATATTGATGTTTGAAGGCTTGTCACGGCCTCCTCTGTCAGTGCAACAGGTAGCAGAAGCGACAGCAAAGGACACTGTGCTGGTTGATGTGTTAGAAGCCATTCAGAATGGCACTGTTCATCGGCTCAAATCACCAGAGTTCGCACCTTAGACAAAAAAGGCGGCAGAACTGTCGACACACCGGAATTGTGTGACATGGGGGGCACGCATTGTGATCCCCACGCGGTTGAGGACGGACGCGTTGACGTTGATTCACGCCGGGCACCATGGAATTGTCGCAATGAAGACATGCGCACGGAGCTACCTCTGGTGGCCCGGTATCGACGCCGACATACAGTCATTCGTCGCGGACTGCAGTGCCTACCAGACCCACCGCAAGACACCACCAAAGGAGCCCATGCCAGTCTGGCACAGACCCTCCCTCCCTTGGGATACTATTCACGTGGACTTTGCAGGTCCTGTTGAAGGCCAAGTTTTTCTGGTAGTCGTGGACGCCTACACCAAATGGGTGGAAGTCCGGGTGATGCGGAAAATGACGTCGGCTGCCGTCATTAGAGAATTGAGAGCTATCTTCGCAACTTTTGGCGTTCCCCGGAAGGTGGTTTCAGACAACGGCACTGCATTTGTGTCCGAAGACATCAAGACTTTCTACCTGAATAACGGTGTAATATCCATCACAAGCGCGCCATACCATCCAGCAACTAACGGCCAGGCATGAACGCATGGTTCAAAAGCTGAAAATGGCACTAGCTAAAAGAGCAAGAGAAGATCTGAATTGTGTGGTTTCCAGATTTTTATTCAAACAACATACAACAATCCATGTGGCAACAGGAAAGACATCTGCTTGGATGATTTTTGGCAGGGAACTTCCGTCTGCTCTCGAGCGACTAAAGACGTTCAGCTCCGAGACACCTGAAAGCACTGCCACCTTTACAATCCCACGCAAGCTGAATGTAGGCCAAGCAGTGTGGGTTGAAACATTTCCAGACGGTGAAAAAGTGGATACCGGGAGTGATCGAACGTCAGCTGGGACATCGCTCTTGGATGATTCGGGTAGAGCAAGGTTCGATTCGCCGACACACCAACCAAATGCGGCCGCGAAGAGTGGCATCGCATAATCAACCTCCACAGACAGCTGTGGCACCCGCATGGGACATTAACAGCCGTAACGACCTGGCTCCCCGACCCGCGACAACCATCAGGGACAGCAGTACATCTGCAATTCCCGAGGAACCGGTTCCTGTTGTGCCGCCGGCAGAGCCTGACACTTCAGGCACTCGAAGGAGTTCCCGAGACCGGCGACCACCTCAACGATATGGACATGAATTTGCGTTTGTGCTCCATCTGACACAACGTCTTGCCCTTTGTTTCGTCCTCCAATTTGTTCACTTCTTTGGGCAATTCTCTGAGCTTGAAAGGGGCACATCTTGCCAGCGTGACCTCAAGCCTTTCGGTGATCTTCTTAATTCGATGTGAGAAATTGTGTATGTATGGCAGTACCGCCAGTGGCATTTTGTCCGCAATCTTCTCCTTGGAGTTTATTGTCTCCCGTCAGATTCAAAATGCATTTTTCTACGAAAGCGACCAGTCAAGGCCGGTTCACACATACAGCGGAGCGCTCAGGTAGCGCTCTATGCGCGATAGAAGCAGCGCTCATGTGTCACCGTCTTGCGCATGACGTAGCGCACGGTTAGCGCTTCAGAAGCGCTCCAATAGGCGCTCAGCTAAGCGCTTCAGAGGCGCTTCAGTAGGCGCTTGGTTAGCGCTTCAGCAGCGCAGTGTAAGCGTTCTCACGCTCCTTGGGCCGTGCCTGCTGCTGCAAAACAGCGCGTGCATGGCGATTCCATTTTTTTTCTTTGGCCTTAAAAGAAGAGGAAGCGAAAGAGCCACTTTTCATGCAAAGGGTCGAGCAGGCGATATCAGAGTCATAGACTCTGAGCGACTAATTGATTGGGTACGAACTCATCGCTTTCTATTTGATATGTGTGACCCTGGTTTCAAAGACAGGCAGTTAAAAAATAATCGCATTCGAAAGAGGTCTGTGTCTCGGTGCCTTATCTTGGAAACAAGATTGCCCGGATTTCTGTCGGTATTTCGGTATAGAAGAATTTCGCGCTCCGAGAAGGCACTTCTGGACGTTTAGTTGTCCACACACATATGCATTAATTGCGTATGTAAGAGCATTTGTCGAGCTTCTAGTTCAGAGTCCCACATGTCCTCCATGGTACTGTTGATGCACACCCAACCATAGGAACCGGAACCGCATTGCACGCTCTAATCTGCAGCAATAACCGCCGTACAAGAAGCGCTAACAAGGCGCTACTGAAGCGCTAAGAAGGCGCTACTAAATCGCTATCAAGGCGCAACAAAAGCTGTAATTGCCCTCTATACTAAAACTAAGTCACGCGCCACAAAGCGCTCTTTGTAGCACTCACATAGCGCTAACTTAGCGCTCCGCTGTATGTGTGGATAGGCCTTAAGGGTTCTGGGTAACCGCTTACACTTAGTCTGATTGTCTGCCTCCCTGGGCGTTCTAAGACTCTATGATGACACAAGTATTTTTTAGCTCGCAAGATGCATCCTGACGCAACGCTATCACGGTGTGTCCAGAGTCAAAGGGAAGTATTCCTGTCTCACCTCTTGTTTTGTACATCCAGCACGTGAGTGTGTTCTCAAAAGTCATGTTGATCGTCCAAGAACTGTAGAATACCAACCTCACGTGATTCAAAGATAAATTGTAGTTATTTGTGCGCCTCTCCAAACGTTTTCATGATTTTTGATCGTGCTGTCTGCGATTTGGTGTACTAGGAAAAAACAAAAAAATTATCAATATATTTGAAGCACCTTCTCACTGCATTCTCCTGGAAAAACCGCTATAACTTCTTGTTTTCTTTTGCTATAAACAAATAACATAACGCTGGTGCGTTGCACGACTCTATGCAGATGCCTTCCTTTTGAGTGTATATGTTCTCGTCTAACATGACATTTAGGGAACATAAATAGGTCCGTAAGAGACTTAGGAAATCTCTACTTCTGATTCCACACTGCTTTTGAAAGCTTACAGAGCCGCAAGCATCGGCGTCCTCTTTGACTACATGTATTGCTCTTTCCTGCGGAATGTTGTAGTACATGTCTTTCAAGTCCACCAAAGAAGCTGTGATGGGGTGTGTTGTTTCCAAAACTTCAATCACTTCATCGGAATTGCGGACCAAGAACGGATCTCCAACTTGGAGAAGTTATAAGTGTTCTGTATTTCCCTTGCTATTACATGTTGCCAGGTTGCTTTGTATTCTACAATAACGCCGGATAATCTGTCATCCATATGGGTCATTACCCCGAAGATAGGAGTCAGAAAAAGATTCTTGCTGCCTTTGTCTTCTTTAGCGATCTTAGTGAACCCGATTTTTTCACAGTGTCGTGCCCCTGATGCTCTTGCGTTTTAATGCGGAAGCATTAACTGATCAATAGAGCGAGCCGACATCATCAGCCGCGTCAAACGGCGGATAAATTCCTGAAGCTGTGATTTGAGGAATCCCAGCTTTGAAACCACGGAAAACGGCAATGATATAAAGCCGACGCAGGTAAGTTTCAATTAGCGCCACCCCATGACGCTGCCCGCGCCGGAGCAGAAACAGCCAGGCGCCGATAGGATCACATGCGACCGCGGCGCCTAGAGGATCAGAAGTGGCCTTGTTGGCGAGGAGATCAGAACTGGCCGCCTGGCGAAGAACGACATTCATGCTTTCGCGTTCACAACTCATAAGAAGAGCTTAAGTGTACCTCGAGCCTTTTTTATGCTTCTGTTGTTGATTCCTTTCAGTGCCTTGAAGTTTTTAGAGCGCAGCTCTTTGGCTCCCTTTTCCGGTGTGAGCGGCGTCGGCGTCGGGGTTGGCGTAGCCACGCGTTGCATTAG
>JAZHYW010054528.1:0-32966 GCA_037355805.1 Ixodes ricinus
GTACGAGCGCGAAAACAGTCGTATATTGCCAGCACCTTCGAATGCTCCAGCACTTGAGCACTCAGCAGTCCAACTGCACTGGGACATTGAAGTGGACGGTAACCGGCGACCTGGTAGATGTGTCGCAAACCGCAGTGTGCCGGGTCTTTGGGAAATTGTCGCGGCTCATCGCCAGCACTTTGTTCCACCGTCTTGCCGATTTTCCAGGACACGCGGCGGACTTGAGCTTGTGATGTGAGACGTTTATTGTGGCGTGAGCCTCTTTTGAACTTCCCGCTTCCTACAAGCGAGGCACGCACGCGCGTGCCGTGGGGCGCGTGGCTTGTGCAGGGCCACGAGGGAATAAACGTTCTTTTTGGTTTGCCGTGACACGGAGTCAGTCGCATTTCTTTCGGGTGCCACCGAGCACCGATACATGGTGTCAGAAGTGGGATCCCGCCGCCTCTGAAGCTTCGGGCGTCGCCTTGCGGTTGCGGACCGCACCGAGTCATGGATCGGGCAAGTGTCGCCACCGGACTCGCCCTCAGGCCGCCTGAACCCTTTCACTTTGGGAACGCTTCGGAGTGGCCGGCGTGGATCACCGAGTTCGACGATTTCCGTCACGCAACCGGACTGGTCGCACAGAACGAGGAAACTCAGGTACGAACGCTTCTCTACGTCATGGGTCGCCAGGCTAGGCAGATTTTCAACACCTTCGGGTTATCTGACGCCGACGCCAAGAAATACGACACCGTGAAAGCGAGATTCGACGGTCACTTCATTCAAGTCAGGAACGTAGTATACGAGTCTGCATGTTTTAACAGACGGGAGCAAGGGCCCACTGAAACAGTGGACCAATACGTTACCGTGCTCTACAACATGGCGGACCGATGCGACTACGGAAGCCTGCGTGACCGCCTAATTCGTGACCGCTTCGTTCTTGGGCTGCGAGACAAGTCACTCTCGGAAGCTCTTCAGTTAGACGCTGCGCTCACTCTAACTTCCGCGCTTGCCAAGGCTCGACAGAAAGAGTCTGTTCACAAGCAGCAGCAGTTGTTGAGAGAGAATGAAGCGCAAGCGCCTGTGAAGACTGAAGACGCCGACTTGGACGCGTTGGCGAAAGCCTCGTCATCTAAGCCTCGCAGCGCTCCATCTTCTTCGAATGCGAAGCGAACCTCACAAGCAAAACAACCAAGCTCCACGTGCGGTTATTGCGGAAGATTGCGTCACGCTCGTTCTGAGTGCCCTGCGCGAGCTGAAAAGTGCGCTCGATGCAAGACCAAGGGTCATTACGCACGTGTCTGCAAGAAGATGCCTGGAGGAACGAAAGGCATTTCCTCAGTGGAACAGAATCCAACACCGGCGGTTTTTCTCGGCGCCGTCGGGGAGTTCGGTAGACGTCCAGACGCCAAGTTCGCGACGATAACCGTGAACAACGTTTCACTGACTGCAAAGATCGACACCGGTGCAGAGGTCTCAGCGGTCCCAGATACATTTTCGGGAATACCGTCTTCTGGCCTGCGCCCAGCAGAAGAGGTCCTTTCGGGGCCCAGTGGACATAACCTGAAGGTGTTGGGGAAGTTTGACGCTGTCATGAGGTGGAAGGACAAGTCCACAAGGCAAGATGTTTACGTCGTACAACAACTTCGCACTGCCCTTCTTGGATTGCCTGCCATACAGAACTTGGGACTCGTCAAGTTTCTCTGCAGCACCGAACGCCTCGAGAAGCGCTTTGCTCGACTCTTCAACGGCCTTGGGACACTCCCAGGAGAGTACACCATCCGACTAGACCCAGCGGCGGTGCCTTACTCGCTGAGCGTCGCACGTCGCGTGCCCATCCCTCTGAGAGATGCAGTCGTTCAAGAACTCAGAAAGATGGTGGATCTGGGCGTCATTCGCCCAGTTGAAGGTCCAACCGACTGGTGTGCTGGGATTGTTCCAGTCCTGAAGCCTTCCGGAGAAGTAAGGATCTGCATCGACTTCACTCACCTCAACACCTCCGTCCGACGAGAGCGCTATGTCCTTCCAACAGTGCTTCGAAAAACGTCGGAGTGGACCTGGGGTCCCCACAAGCAGCCGCTCTGCAAAGCGTCAAGGATCTCCTGTGTTCAGATTGTTGCATGGCTCACTACAATCCGTCGTATCCCACAATACTCTCCGCGGATGCGTCCTCACACGGATTAGGAGCAGTCTTGCTTCAGGTCCAGCCCGATGGGAGGGAAAGAGCTGTGGCCTTCGCATCGCGGTCCCTTACCCCTACTGAAACCCGATACGCTCAAGTGGAAAAAGAAGCATTGGCTTTGACCTGGGGAGCAGAGCGGTTTCAAGACTTTTAGCGGGGCCTAACGGCGACATTCCAGACCGATCATCAACCCTTGCTGACGCTCTTGGGAAAGTCGGCACTGGATGTGCTCCCTCCTCGTATTCAGCGCTTCCGCATGCGTCTGATGCGGTTCAGCTACAGAATGCAGTATGTTCCTGGCAAGAGCATCGCGAGGGCTGATACTCTCTCAAGGGCTCCGGTGAGCGAGGAAGAGCCAGCGGAGACACTGACCTGCAAAGAGGTTCAGTCCTTCACTGTTGGAGCAGTGATAGGGCTCCGAAGCAGCACTCTGCATCCAGTCAAAGAAGCCCAAGAGAAAGACAAAGTTTGCCAGATGCTTCGGGAGTACTGCATGAACGGATGGCCATCGAAGTCAAGACTCCCTCTCGACGTGTCGCCTTTTTGGCAGTACAGAGGAAGCCTGTCCCACTGCGTGGGCTTTCTGCTCTACGGAACCCGCTTCCTTATTCCTGGTTCCCTCAGGAAGGAGATGCTGAAACGACTCCACGAGGGACATCAGGGAATTGGACGGTGCAGGCAGCGCGCGAAAGAAGCTGTCTGGTGGCCAGGCCTGTCGTCCGAGCTGAGAAGAGTTGTCAATAATTGCGTTGTGTGCGCAAAGGTTCGTCAACAAAACGCCGAGCCTCTCATGCCGACGGTGACGCCATCTCTGCCATGGCAAATGGTTGGGCTGGACTTGTTTCATCTGCGAGTCAAGGAGTATCTGCTCTGCGTTGACTACAGGTCTCGCTTTCCCGAGATCGCCTATCTACCGTCAACGAAAGCTGAGGCTGTCATCGAACGTCTGAAGAGCATATTCGCCCGCCATGGGATACCTGCAACGGTAGTAAGCGACAATGGACCACAGTTCTCCTGTGATGCTTTCGCAGAGTTTGCGCGGAACTACGGTTTCCACCACACTACCAGCAGCCCTCGTCATCCTCAGGCGAATGGAGAGGCCGAGCGAACCGTGCAGACTATGAAGAATCTGCTTGAGAAAGCAGAGGACCCGTACTTGGCTCTACTTGCGTACCGGGATACCCCGGGTCCGACAGGGCGGAGTCCAGCCGAACTCCTCATGGGGCGACGTCTGCGGACGCGGATCCCGGTGTACCCAGCTCTTCTGACTCCCGGCCAAGTCAACAACAACGTCGCGACTAGACGCGACCGTCAAGTCAAAGAGCGCCAACGGGCACACTTCGACCGCCGACACGCAGCTCGACGGCTACCCAAACTGAGTCCCGGATCGACTGTGTGGTTGAAGGACCTCAAGTGCCCAGGGGAGGTCCTCCGTCAAGCGGACACGCCAAGGTCTTACTGGGTCAGAACCACAAGAGGGGACGTCCGTCGCAACCGAAGAGCCCTCAAGCGAATTCCGGCTCATTCTGGTCAACGCGACGAGCTGCTATTGTGGCCAGCCAACACGACCGCTCCTGACGGGTCTGCCCTACCCGGGGAGGACGTCACGGAGCACCCGCCTACACTGCAGCAGGCTTCGCAGTCGCAGTCATCAACGCAGGACTGCAGAGTCCCCGTGGCAGTAACAAGGGCTGGAAGAAAAGTGTTTGCCCCCCAGCGGTTTGGTGAATAACTACAGACTACTCGAAACTCTTGTTTATCCCCAGAGGGAGATGTGGCGTGAGCCTCTTTTGAACTTCCCGCTTCCTACAAGCGAGGCACGCACGCGCGTGCCGTGGGGCGCGTGGCTTGTGCAGGGCCACGAGGGAATAAACGTTCTTTTTGGTTTGCCGTGACACGGAGTCAGTCGCATTTCTTTCGGGTGCCACCGAGCACCGATACAGCTTATCAGGTAAAATGTTTTGTTCGACACTGTATGAGTTAAGCCTGCCAAAAAGTAACATTCGGGTTTATTTCAAGGGTACATTTATCTACCCAGCAGCATATTTGATCGCTTGAATACCTTGGCCAAGAAACACGGTCGCACTAGTCATGCATCAATAAACGTATTTTCAATCACCGTTGTGAGAGCTTCCGTCGAGGTACCATTGCGGGACACTGGGACGTCCGTACTTCAGGCATGGCGATCAACTCAAGGAATAGCCCTGCAGGCGACATACGAAGCATCCATATCCTGGTGAGTCGCGGCTCGGATCAACACGTATTGCTAAGAAAACGTAGTCGAAGGCGACTGAGTGCATGTGACTTACATTTTTTCTGGCTCTGTGCCAACATGCGGGACCGCAAACATGCCACAGCAATTTTAATGTGTTCATCAGCAGCATCTATCCTGCGAACATGCGTAGGTTTTTGTGGCAAAACATACGAAGTATCGAAATGCACTTTCAGGTTCTCACTGAAATGATCATGTTGAATATGTGAGTTTCACTGGCACTGCCACATTAATTAAGCTCTTTGTGCCAAATGACTGTGGTTTCACGCTAAAACAAATACATAAAATACGTTTCTATGTTGACGTGGAATCTTCAAATGGCACCAGTACTTTCTATGAATGTTACGGCAGAATTTCAGAGATTGCCAAATGAACTGGGCTAGTCAAAGTCCTTCAGTTTAAACAACACAGTGCAGAACACACCTATTCTAAGAGACCACTCCACAAAAAGTCCAGATGCTTCGCCAAATTCGGGCAAGGAAAAATTGACCGCTGTTTTTAGAGCTGGATGAATGGATGGCTGGATAAATGTTAATGGCTGTACACTTTGTAACGGGCGGTAGGTTGCGCCACCTAGCTTAAGTCTAAAAAGACAAGCATATGATTCCTAACGTCCTTCGCCATTTTTTCCCCCGAACAATCACCGGGCAGTGTGGGATATCACCAAAATTGCGTTTATGGAATCAGGCAAAAAAACAACAACATCACTTTCGTCTTTTTCCCGCGGCGAGGGAATCGCCGATTTTCTTCTGGTCCAAACTTGTCGGCGTTACCCCAGCACCGGACCAAGTGGAAGACAGGGTTGAGACTTTGGGCCAGACCCACGCGGGAGGGAGTCCCAATTTTACTGACTCGCTTGTTTCTAGCTTTTCTAGTTTGTTGTGCATCATTCAGTTTTCCCTAGGTAGTTTCCACCAGTTTTCTGATCGGCTCTTTGTGACTGTTATTCTTTTATCTTCCGTCCTTCCATCCTTGCCAGCGAAACCCAGTACCCCTGCCGAATCCGTTACCCCTTCATGGAGGGCAGGGCGAAGCACCGTTCACTCCAAAACCAAGTGCTCTAGTGTCTCGCTCTCATTATGTCAGGCGGCACATATCGTGTCTGTCTTCTGAAATTAAGACCTATACATCTTCACCCTCAGAACTCCCGTTCTCACCCAAGGCAGAAAGAAGCTTCCCAGTGAATTGTCAAACACATTTTCCTTTCTTTTCTCTTGCCTTTGTGACCTGTACATTGTTAGAGCTGATTTTCCTGCATTCTTCCATTTCACATTTTCCTTTCCGCCTCTTTCACTCCCTTTTTAACTGCAAAGAGTCCGCTCCGCCCCATCAATAGTGTGTAGGTATTAAAATCTAAGCTTTCGGGTTCCGTTTGTCTATTTTGTGTTTAAAATTTTCATGTATAAATACTTAAATACCTTCCGTGCTCACCGCATATAATCCATTATGGTCAACCTTTGTTCAAATTTCAGCATACTAGTTGCCTCCCTGTTCTCAAAAGACAAACAGTCTATGTACCCTTGTACTTCCTTATCTGGTGTCTTTCCATGTGTTTTCAGTACCAATTAATCTGCCTACGCTTCCTTGTCGAATTTTAAATCCTGACTATAATACTTATTTAATGCACAGTACCCTATTGCCAAAACAGTCCTTCAACCTTCATTCCTTTCCATATACTCCTGAGCACCTCAAATCTATAATAGTCCCATAGAGCCTTGAACTTCATAATAAACTAATTTATTTTCCCTTTTTTAATTATATTACCTTCAGCTTCCTCTAGATATGTCCTTTCCTTATTAAGCCAGACTCCCAGATTTTGTATTTTCCTACGTGGCGGGTGACAATGTTGTATTCTCCGGGGTTTTCGTCGTTAAACGCCATTACTCCAGACTTAATGCTGCAAAACATAATGCCCAAGGTGTCCCCTTGCTGTCCGCATATTCCAGCGAGTTCCTGCGTAGGTATCCTCGTTATCTGCCATGAGTACCACGTCGTCCGCATATATCAGTCCTGGTATTACCTGTACTACATTTCTTCCACCTTCCATATAACTCACATCAAAACCTAAGTTGCTCTGCTTTATTTTTTTTCCATTTCACTGAGATATATTATGTCGAGATAGAGGTGACCGCGGACAGCCCTGCCTGAGCCCTCTTTTATTGCTGCGGGTTGAGTAGTTTTTACTTCCCCTGTTATAACTACCGTATTTTCTGCGGACACCTGTTGAAGTAACCTCACCAAATTTTCATCTAAATTATACTCTTTCATTTGACCGCTGAGTTTTCCATGGCTCACTTTATCATGAGCTTTCTTGATGTACAAAATAAGCTAACCACAAAGAAGTTTGGTTCTTCATTGCTATTGTTATACATTGATTGGTGACGAATCAGTTATCATCGAGCCTTCTATCTCTTCGAAATCAATTTTGGAGCTCACCCAGCATATGAATATCTTCTCCCCATTCCTCCATTCTCCGCTTTACTATCTGCATAGCTAATCTGTATAAAAGTGAAGTTACCGTTATCGGGCGATATGAATTAATGTTCTACTAGTTTTCCCTGCTTTTATGTATAAGTCTCATTTTACCTAGTTTCCTATCATTGCGTTCCTCTCCCCCATTGTTATTTGAATATTAGCATGTACTTTGCTTGATTATTAGCACTGTACTTTGCTTGTTTTTCCAAGTGTCTTTATGAGTTCCATGGATATGTCATATGGGCCTGTCGCTCTACCTGCTGGAACCTTACTTTCTGCCTTGTCTCATTCTCTTGTGGTCCTCTCCATTGTTACATCTCCTCCTGTGCATGCTGCTGTCAGTGCCATTCACTGTCCCGCTCTGCTCAAGCGAGAGGAAAACCTCTTCGGTTGTCTACCTAATTATTTCCGTGCCTCTTCCCCCTCTGCTCTTCTCCCCTCCTGTGTGGTCAGTAAATGTTGGATACCCTCAGCCTTTCTCTCCTGTGCTTTAATGTGCTCCCAAAACCTTCTTACCGCATTCCTATCTTTTTTTATTTATTTCCATCGTGCACTCTACTCCTGTACTCCCGATTTTGGCCTGTATTAAAGCTGATGCCTCTCTTTTCCGCTCTCGGATGTTCTCCCATTTTGATGCTACTTCGGCTGGCCACCTACGCTCCCTGGGCTCCGCAGTATAGATGCTTTGACCTCCTTATCCGACCAACGTTTTGTTTGTGTCCTCGTTTTTGGTTTCCTCTTTGTTTAATCGCATGCTTCTTTAATTATTTTTTTAAAGATTCTATTCAGATTCTCCTATGTCTATTCTCTTTCTGGTTGTTTCGATACTATATACTCTATACTTTTAGATACTTCCTGTATCTGAGCTTCACTTAGTTTCGGCTTACACCCTCGTTCCTGAGCTTGTTGTTCTGGCTCGGATGCGCCAAATTTAATCTAAATTCTCTTGTGGTCGCACGTAAAGCTTCATGTCTCCCATGATAATTATTTCCTGATTAAGGCCCATTTCCCTGATGTACCTCGATATACATGTAAAGTGGGCTGTATTTTCCTCTTTGAGTCATTTCCTGTCTTCATGTAAGTGAACCCCAGAAGAATGTTCAGACCTGTTACCATGCCTTTCAACCATAAGTGTTTTCTGCAGCTTTGCTTCGCTCTTTCCCAGTTTTGTCTTTTAACTAACATGCCTAGACGTCCTCCTTTCCGTTCACTTCCCCTCAGGTTGCATCCCATCCAGGAGTAGCCTGGTGTGTACAGTGGTTCCTTTTTATCTCTAATATGCGTTTCTACTGCCCCACACGCTGAAAATTTCAGCCTCTAATTGTTCGATAATCGCCTCCAACTTTGTTCGCTTCCTTATTCTTTGCATATTTATGAACCGTATATTGAGCCGATTCTTTCTTTTATTTCTACGGGGCTTCCTCCAGCTCTCCCTGCTGCTCCTGCGGTGCTCACACTGTTGCCCCCACTGTCGACACTGTTGCCAGGACGGAGCTCTTGTGCTTGTGTTAACAATAAAACAACTAAAAGTTCCACTCTGGCTAGAAAGAAAAAAACAAAAACATTAAATACACCTATTCAGTGCGTGTAAAGCAGATTCTTTCAACCACAACAAAGACATATATACTGTACCAAAAATTTGTTTTAGATGAAACATGTAGGTATAATCTCGTCTTCAGATATCACCGTGCATTCTGGAGTGGAGCACGACATTTAGGGGAATTCCACCATGGAGAAGTCCCCGAGGAGCGTTTGTGTAGCCATGCGTCTTGAGTGGAGGTCTTTTTTGATGCTCCACTAGACTGAGTGGAGGTGGAATTGGAGTCGAGTAGCGTTTAAGAATACATTCGTAAGAGGAATTCTGGCGCACAACAACCATGTACAACGTGCAGACGAGCGTCATACTTTGTGACACGCGGCGACGTGTGCTTCCAGAACGCTTCTAATTGAATATATTTCGTTTCGTTGTATTAATAAGGCTGATAGAAAACACGAAAAGGCAGGACGGCGTGAAGTTACGCCGCATCCACACGGGCGACTCAATACCATCCGCAAAGCAGTTGCGAGCGCGATCGCTTAAAGTTACAAGACAAATTCGAGCGCAGTTGATGATGAAAACTAGCGGACCCGCTTCGCAGTTGCGATTCGAACGCCAGTCTAATTGCAGCCTTCGTGAGGTGTAGTCGTTAGCATGCCCTACCGGAACTAGGGAGATGCGGAGTTCGAATCCAGGCGCTGTCATATGTTACGTCTTTCGGTGGCTTCGTGTCCTTTGCTGTATTCGGTCAAGTACGGTCTATTCATCTGCATATTTTTATTTATAGGGCTCTTCCACCCGACGGCACTTCCGGACACACTACATACAACGTGTTTGAAAACTGAAACTTCCAATGCCAGTAAGGCGTCAGCTAGCTTTCACCAATGCATAAAAAGCACAGATGCCTTACTTTCTGTTTGCATTCATTTCCATCATAATTTTGCAAGTTATAAAAGTGGGTGTTGTGTACTTACCCCGTTACCGTTCTGAAGCCAAAATAATTGTCATTATGAAGTCATTTGATTAGCAACAACACTTTGTTCTTTTTTAGTGCCAATAAAAAAAAATTAATACAAACTTAACGCAATGAAAAATTAATACAGACTGAACGCGGACTGAAATTAACGCGACTGAACGCATTGCAAGTATTGTGCATAATTGTTATTCGATCTTGGAAGAAATGACTATGGTTCACGCACGTTTTAGGATATGTTTAGACGAAACGAAAAAATCACAATAAATAATTAGGAAGATGCCAAAAACGGTATCGGTATTTTGTTCTGCTATTACTTTACCAGCAATTTCGACTTTAATTAAATATAAGCTATAGCTCTCCTGTCACACCTCGTGTTCGTCATAGAGCACTCAAAAATTACCTTTCTTGCTAAGTGCACACTTAAAGGGTAACTCCGTTGTAAAGTGGAACCACAGAAAATGTCTGATATTGGTTCCGTAAGGCCATAGATAACACAAATATGATGTTGAAGGGAAGCCAGACTCCCTACTGAAACCGCTATCAAAAATTGAATTACAATAGTCGGTTACAAATCAAGAAGGTAGTAGAAGCTCCTCCCCAAAAGCGTGATGCGCCCGCTTCAAATGCCTTGGCAGTCGTGAGAATATTTTGCTTAAAGCGCCGCTCCTATTTCAATGTATAGATAGCCATTACAGACGTTGTAGAGGGTGGCAGCTTGCGCCACCTAGCCGAGGCAAATGATTTATTTTAGGCTCCTACAATTACTTGCTCCGGAAGATTGAAGTAAAAGAAGGCCTCAGTGGCAATGGAATATATTCCTAACTATTGATATAAAAAATATCTGTCTATTAAAACACAAGAGTTTGAGCAGTTGTGCAATAATATGGAATATGAGGCGAACAGAAAGCGTCATTTTCTCTCCAAATAAATATAAATTGTAATTTTTTAAAGTAATGCCTATAAGGTTGTTGGTTTTCGCTTGATAACCATACTGCAGGAATTAAGTGCATTTTGTACATTCGCTGCGTTTGTTCAACAGGAAAAGCGGAGAAAACCAAAAACCGGCATTTCTGGTCTTGAAAATACCTGCGGTTCGGGTTTTGACAGACCCGAAAGAGGCCTTTCTTTTCCGTTATGAATCCCAACGTGGAGATAGCGGAATGCAGTTCCTCCGATTCTTCCTCGTCAAGAGAGTCCGGTGCAGCGTCGCCGTCTGCACCAAGGCACCTCTACAGGAAACATAAGATCGGAAATGACCTCAACCAAGGTGCACGGCAGCTGATAATGAACGCGTACGTCCAGGTATACGACACGCACCGCCCGCAAAGCCCGGCCAGTCAGGCCTCACTGCGGAAGAGTCCTGCATTGAGGTGAGCAAACTGCTTGGCGTTGATGTACGGACCATTCTCGAAATCAAGAAGGAGGCGAGAGCAACCGAGAAACAAGTTGTGACATCCTCTCGGAAGCGCCCAGCAAGTGAAGGCAAGAACAGGCGCAAAGTCAAGTAAGGTGACTTCACGTTGTGCGCACTGAGATCGTGCGTCCACTGTTTCTTTCGACGGAACGAGGTCCCCACGGTCAAAAAGATAACGGCCGAATTATGCACGAGCACTGAACTCCCCTCGTTGAAGGATCAAACTGTGCATCGCTCTTCCACGACATCGGATTCGAGCATAACAGAAGGGGAAAAAAATTCGCGTTTGATTGAATGACAGGATGTGGTCGCCTGGCACCAGTGGTAACTGCATGAGATCGTACCTTACCGACAAGATGGTCAGAAGACCTCCTACTTGAACGAGAGGTAGGTAACGGCAGGGTACACTGTGTAAAAGGTCTGGGTAGACACGACCGTGGCCTGGTCTCACGACGCCTTCATGCGTGGTCTCTCGACGGGCCTCGAGCAGCCATCGGGGAGGTCCAACGCCTTATCGTCACGCACATCGACAGCGAGGACGGCTTTGTCGACGGCAGCCTGGACATGTACCGTGGCCAAAAGACCGACGATTACCATGAGAAAATGGATGACGCCCGCTTCGAGAAGTGGTTGGACGGTGTCCTCGAGAAACTGCCGACGGGAAGCGTCATAGCCCTGGACAACACTTCTTACCATTCCCGGCGGTTGAAAGCATTGCGGGTGACGAGTTCCCGGAAAGACGACATCACATCCGACAGTGGCTGACGTCTAAAGAAAACTTTATGAGACCTTAAGATGGTGAAGAAGCAGCTCCTCGACATTGTGGCGTTGGTGAAGCCACGGCAGGTAATGTATCGTGTGGACACTGTTTACGAGACGGCTGTCTGGACTGTGGTCAGGCTCCAGCCATATCATGGCAAAATCAATATCATTGAACTGATATGGGCGATGATCAAGAACGGTGTTTCCGCCCGAAACACGACCTTCAACATCGTCGACGTGGGGACACACCTCAACGAACAAATTTGCAAGGTCACCACTGACAATTGGATTAGGGCTTTGAGGCGTGTTATTGACATTGAAGAAACCTTCAGAAGAGGCGGTTCCACAAGTACCCACATTCAGCCTATCGTCGTCCAGATGGATGGAGAGGACACCCCATCCGTGGGTGGCCTGTCTGGTGTTGAGCCCCTTGACGTAGCTTAAAAAGCCAACATTAAGCAGAAACAGTGCAACATCTGGCAACACAAAACGGTCCCTTTAAGGACCACTCCTATGCTGTAAAATCGGATTGTCTTTTTCGTCCACGACTGACCTTCTGCGTCTCATGTTGTCATGCCTCTCTGCTTCTTTGCCGAATTGCATTGTTCATGGCTTTTCGTTATGGCGACCACCAGACAACTCTTCTTTTGGTTGCAAAAATGTCTAAGTTGGTCTGTATATTCTACTGCGCCATGAATCACCAGTATTGAGTTCGCCATAACAAAAGATCCAGCCCATCTACGGCAGAGACATCAGATGAAACATCGGCTTCCCGCTGTCTAAACATCTTCGCTATCTAACAAATCGGATTTTGATTGCAAATAAGTTATTTTTTCTTGTCTGAGAAAAACAACAACAGATCCCTGCCAGAGCCCTGCATTAAAGCATAAATGGGTTGTATGTGGCCATTCACATGACCGAGGGCTCTCTGGGAATAACAATACCTTGTGTCAGCACTTTGGGCAGCGAGCTCTCACTGCCAGTGATCTGTTACGAAGCATAAATGGGACGTCTGCGGCCATTCACTCGACTGAGGCCACTCTGAGCGTCACAATATCGTGTGTCACCAGCAGGCCGTAGCCAGCGGGAAGAGGGGGGGGGGGCTTCAAGATGGCTTTGCGGATGCCAAGTGAAAGGCTTTCTTTTTTTTTCTTGGTTTTTTTGGCCCACCGGTTTTAGTCCATAGCCTCCAGACTTGACACAGATGTAGTTTTCACATGCAAATCGAGGCTGGCGGACCTGTGCAAGTCAGCAAACAGGGAAGGACTCCCGCCGCCCCGCTGCACCAAGAAACAGGCTTACAGGCTCACCACGTGGAATACTGAACTGACCTTTTCACGCCCATGTCCAGCGGCGCTGAACACATCGGCCAAACGGGTCGCTGCATACACGATCGGATAAAAAGTAGAGGACGCCGCGCCCAACAGTCAGCACCCGATAGACACGCAAAGACGGGAATGTCGCGGCTGCTCTTCTGACATTTTCGCCACGACGGGGCTGGTAAATCTTCGTGACAGCCTCGGGAAGAAGATTATAGAAGCCTTTCAAATGGCGACGAGCCCGCAAATCAAAGGCTCGTCGTCTGTTTTGCTCAGAAAGACCTCGGGGCCCCGGCGGCTCGACTATACTCGGGGAGAACTTTTCTTGGCATCTCCAGAGAGAGGAGTAGAGCCCGCGCACAGTTTTAATCAGCGCTCGAAATGGGAAAGGGAACGCGTTTCTGTACTTTCGACTGCATTTCCAAGAAAAGTTGTCCCCAACTATAATGCCCTTTAATCCCTAAGTCCTCCCCCTCCCCTTATTCTTCCAGTGCTTGCAAGACGTGGCATCAGCAAGTCCCCCCCTCCCCCGTTAAATATTCCAGGCTACGGGCCCGGTCAGCACTGTGACCAACGAACTCTCACTGCCAGGGATCTCTTTCGAAGCATAAATGGGACGTATATGGCCATTCACGCGACTGAGGCCACCCTGGGAATAAAAATAACTTGTGTCAGCACAGTGGAGAGCAAATTACCAGTGCTGGTGCTCTGTTTCAAAGCACAATAAAGACCTCGAAAGCTGCCTTGAAGTCGACGGCCATTATGACTCTCGGGTCACACTTCGGTGAGTTGGCAAACAGGTCGTGGTGGATGAGGAGCAGGCTGTCCTATGCGTCCAGGTGCGTCTGAGGTGGCGTGTCAAAGATGTACTAAATTTGAGAGGGGTTATTGTACTTGCTTGAAATATATTGTAAAGACAGCACCGATTGCATGACGACAGGGAGAGTCTGCTACAACGATGACGGAGGGTGAGTGAGGGGACTGAGATCTGGGGAATTTCAATGCCGTTGCTGTTAACAGGTCTTAGTGTGAGCTCGACTCAAGCTTGATATCGTCAGTTTTGCAAGAACGCTGTGATGAAGCGAAGCTTACTTACATAAAGCACTCAGTTTTTAGCCCCCCTACTAGTGCAATGTAGAGTATTAAATCGAACATCTTCGCGTTGATAAAAACCACAATGCACAGTTTTGTGTATTGAGTGGTGGCACCATCTGGGGGACAGATATCGCAAACCTAGAAGACCACGCCACACCGCGGAATCACTGCGAAGCACCCTGCCAACGTCCAAAACTAGTCAGCGAGCCTGTCATGTCGTTGTTACGTAGCCTTTGTATCTGGAGTCAATAAAAGTTGATGTCAACCTGTCGCCGCCCCTTCATGAACAAGTTTTCAATGAATGCCAGCAGCTGTTGTCCTCAGCAAGTGTACTGCACCACTATGATGAAACAAAGCCCCTTGTGCTCACTTGTGATGCCTCGCCATACGGCGCTGAAGCTGTACTCAGCCATCGACTGGAAGATGACAAAGAGGTCCCCATCCCATTTTACTCCCGCACATTGACATCTACTGAGCGAAACGATGCTCAAATCGACAAAGAAGCCCTTGCGGTGGTGGCAAGCGTAAAGAAGTTCCACGACTACTTGGCGACATGTCCCAGTGCAAGGAGTTCCACGATTGTATGCCCGGAGGTTCAAGATCATAACAGACCACAAACTACTTTTGGGACTGTTCACACCTACAAAGCAAACGCCACACCGCGGAAACAATGCGAAGCACTTTGTCAAAGGCCAACACCAGTCAGCGAACTTGTCATGTCGTAGCTACGTAGCTTGTGTATCTTGAGTCAATACATAGCTGATGTTTTCCTGTCGTCATCTCCCGGCCAGGATCTAACATATGGCGACAAGGAGGGGATGGCGTGAAGACTGCCGCACCCTCCGGCCCCACATCGTAACATACGGCGAGGCACAATGTTTGGGAACATCGTTTTTTGTTCGGGTAACCTCCTTGTACCGCAGACCAGAAATGGCGAACATGGTACACAGAAGAAATCGACCCTGCTTTTCCGAAGAAGTGGGACGCCCACGAGGCAAGATTAAACTTCTACCTCGAGGCAAACAATATCACCGACCCAACCAGGAAACGTGTCGTCTTTTTCAGCGTTTTTGGAGCTGCCACCTTCGACTTAGTACAGTCACTATTCGCGCCGGCAACTCCTGGAACGAAGACCTTCAGCCAAATACTCGCCACCTTGAAGGAACATTTCGATTAACAACCATCGGAGATCGCATGCCGGGCACGTTAGACTCGGATAACGGTGCTCAGTTCACCTCTGAAAAATGCTGCACATTTTTTAAAGCCGGTCTGATCAGACACATCAGGCCAGTACCCTTCCACCCGTCATCTAACGGACAAGCAGAGCGCATAGTGTGCAAAACGAAAGATTCGCTACGGCGTATTGTAAAGGGAAACTGCGGGCGGCGTCTGGCCAGTTTCCTGCTACAGCAGCATGTAACAGCATGCACGACGACAGGCAGGAGCTCAGCGGAAATGCTGATGAACAGGAGGTTGAGAACAATACTTGACCGACTGCACCCAAACTTGACAGAGAGCATGAGGAAGGGAGCTGATAAAAATTGCAGTGAAGGAGCCCATCCGATGTCACGGGTGGTTAGACCAGAAGATCCAGTGTTCATACGCAACTACAGTAGTGGCCCTGCATGGATACTGGCGACCGTGGTTGAAGTGACGGGTCCTGCTTCCCATACAACCCGCACCCAGGGGCCACCATCATGTGACGTCATGTCGTCCAAATGTGTACGAGCGGTGCACCGAAAGTTGCAACAGACGGCACCAGCCAGGGAGAGCGGCAAGCTGCTCGTCCGGAACCACATGGGGATCCGAATACAGGCGGTGCAGTGCAGACGTCGGTGATAGGCCCAGTGCAAGATGTGAATGTGGCCAGGCAGAAGAGACCAAACAGGGCTCGAGTTCCCCCACAGCGGTGGAAGGACTTCATTTAGGGGGAAGGATTGTTGTGTATTAAGTGGTGGCATCATCTGGGGGACAGATGGCAAACCTAGAAGGCCAAACCGCGGAAACAATGCGAAGCACTCCTTTAACGGCCAACACCACTCAGCGAACATGTCATGTCGTTGTTACGTAGCCTTTGCATCTTGAGTCAATAAATTGCTGATGTTATCCTGTCGTCATCTACCGGCCAGGATCTTACGCACAGATTGCAGCCAGACTTGTTACCGAGGACAGTGTTGTGAAGTAAAACAATGAAAGCCGTTTACAACTCGCTGTAACACCGGATTAGAGCGCAGCTCTTGAGGAGAAGGAGGGAAGGGTACTGAGGGGAGGGTATACCCCTCGTCCCTCCCCCTCACCTCCTCATCCTGTCTGCTACTCCTCCCTCCGAGCGGTGTCGCTGTCGCCTCACGAGGGTCACGGGACCTCACGGGGGTCACGTGACCCCTGTGAGGTCACGTGACGATGACGATGACGTCATCAGTGACGTCACGTGTGATGTCATCAGTGACGTCACGTGACGTCATCCTCATCGTAACTGATGATGTCATAATCACTGGTGACGTCATCGTCATCGTCACTGATGACGTTATAAGTAACGTCACCAGTGACGTCACGCGTCCCATAATGCACCGCGCGGTTACGCCGATGGCGACGGCGACGCCGCTCAAGCCGGAAACGGGTGCCTAAGAGCTGCGCTCTAAAAAGGCCGTCTTGAGTGCTTGCATGACTTCCTAAACTGGTTTAGAATGAATGGAGGAGTCACACGGTTTTGGGATGCTGTGGTTCAACTAAGTTGAGTCTGTAGCAGGGGTAATCCTCTTTTCTGTTGCTGCCGCTGTAGTTCTCCAGTCAACTGACCGAGAGGTTAAATGGGTGCAGGTCACGATTTGGGTTCCTTCTCGCACCCAGATCAAGTGAATCGCCTCCTGGAAGGCCTGGGGAGGTACTGCTGGAGCCGTATCGTAGGATCCGTCTAATGGGCTGCTCAGAAGTTATATCATATGACAAATCATGTAGAGTCCTTTGAAGATTGAGGTCATAAGGCTTGCAACGAGCTCAGATAGTTAGGGGTCGCTTCACCCTGTCGCTGTGCACTCGCCATTCCCCTCGGAGGCTTGGGGAGCTCCACGTGTTCGTTTAACTCTCAGGCTGTATTCGCCATAATTTTGAACCGATACCGCCGACAACGAGTCCAATCTTGTCCAGACCAGAACCATTTCACTTTGCTTGACGAGGACGAACGAGCTGCTCCTTATCTAATTCCAGGCCGCGAACTTTAATAGCAGAGGGACGTAAAATTCAATATTTTTAGAGCGCAGCTCTTAGGCGCCCGTCTCCGTGTTTCGCGGCGTCACCATCGCCGACGGCGTCGGCGTAACCGCGCTAAATTTAGCGGGAAAATTGAGGTGACGTGACCTCAACACCAATTCAATTCCCTCCTAAATTAAGCGGAAAAAATCAGTTTGTCCGCTAGATTTAGCGGACAAATTCAGTTTCTCCGCTAGATTTAACGGGAAAATTAACGTCACGTGGCCTCAACACCCCATTCTCCACTACAATTCGGGGCGAAATTCAGTTCCTCCGATATATTTTCCCGCTAAATCTAGCGAAGAAATTGAATTTGTTCTTAGGTGACATGACAACAAGTCATGTGACGTCATTTAGCTGGAAATTGACGCTACGTGACCTCAACATCAGTTCAGTTTCCCGCTAAATTTGGCGGGGAACTGAATTGGTGTAGAGGTCACGTGGCGTCAATTTCCAGCTAAATTTAGCAAGGAAACTCTGGGAGGAGGGGAGGGTATGGTGGAGGAGGGGGAGGGTACGGAGGAGGAGAATGGGAGGGTACGCAGGAAGGGGAGGGAGGGTACGGTGGAAGAGGAGGGTACGGAGGAGGAGGAAGGGAGGAGGATTATAAGGGGAGAGGGGGAAAAGGAAAGAAGTAGAAGGCGAGGAGGGGAGAGCAGTAGAGGGGAGGAGGATGGAAAGACGGCAGGAGGAAGAGAGGAGGAGGGAGGAGAAGGAAAACAGGAGGATGAGTAGCGGAGGAAAGGAGGAGGGGGAGAGGAGAGGGAGGAAGGAGGAGTAGGAGGAGGGCATGATGAGGAGGAGGAGAGGAGGAGGGAAGAGTACGGAGGAGGAGGGGCACACCCTCCCCCGTGCCCTCCTTTCATTTATGTTTTCTGTTTAGTCTGCATTTTCTATGCCAATGGGAATCTAAAATTGATGCCAGTTGCGATGGTGTCCAAGTGATGCGGCTCGGAAACAGGCTTTTTCAGCGGTTGAAGTCGTTTTTACGAACAATGGTTCCGCGACAGTTTGTTTCATTGACACTGCGACGTTTCTTCAACCGATCATTTCATCGACAGTTGTTTCATCGACATGTGTTGCTACGTTTCGTTGGCTTTTTTTTTAAGGGGGGGGGTGGTATTAGTGGTGCGCTGGTTAGCCGGTGAGCGACGGTGCGTGCAATTGTACAGGACCTTCCGTGCACGCCGTCGCAAGTCATGTACGGGTAGGCCAGGTGAGTTCACATTTTTGTAATGAACGGCCGCAGACTGTCACCGCGAAGCACCATGAGCAGGGTGGGTTGGGTAGTTTAACACGCACCCGAGTGATACACGCCCGTCGAAATGTTCCTGCAGCGTGCAATTTGCGTGTCGATGAAACTTCACAGCACCGTACGGTGATGTTGATGAAACGATCAGTGTCGATAAAACGAGTGTCGATAAAACGTTGTTGATGACACGTGTGTCGATGAAATGAGCGTCAATGAAGCGACAGGGACCCCTTTTTCAGATGGTTCCCTGGAAGTTCTGACGATGAGGACTGCGAAGTTGCCTCCAAGAAGAAGTTATCAATTTTTTTGTGTGTGCACGACTCTGATTTTGCCGAGGTAGACCCGAAAGACGATGGCGGAATTTGAAGAGGTCGTTCATGACTACGGCCTGGCATAATGCAGGCATTAACATACGTCAGAAACGTGATCAAGCGGTTCAAGCCATTGCTTGATTCAATGCCGCTATACCTTTGTGGTGCGGGCAGAGGAGCAATAATATTTTCTTTTCTTGGTTTAATTTTTTCTTCTTTTTAAGTCTCCTCTATCTGTTTTGTCGTTGTATTAGGTTGATTCGAAAATTTTTGATTTTATTGTTATAAAAGCATTATGCCGCTTGCATTCGGACCAAGATCAGGACAAAATGGATTTTCGGTATCTTTTTGAATCTTGGATTTAAACATTTCGCATATACGAAAGCCACACAACATGTATAGAAGGGAAGCTGCTGTTGCGATCAATTTTTATCGACATCTTTTACAGCTGTTACAAATTATTGAGCATTGCTGAAATCGAATAGTGTGGACAAACGTTTCCTTCTAAAGTAAATTGGGAAAGTGGGTGCATGTTTGCCGGTAATACCTTAGGCGTGTCATGTCTGTTTGTGAACTGTACGTCGCGACGCGAGTGGGTGTACACGCGTCAAGTACTCAGGTTTCGAAGCATAAACATACGACTGTCTGCCGCTCTGAGAGCAAGCAGAGTTCTTGGAGAAATTTGAAAGAACCAAATCTTCTTCCCTCAAATGCTCTGAAATTTTTCAGAACGAAAACATCAGCTTCTTAACTTTCAAAACAATATCAATATAAGAGTTTTGTAGCATACACATCCCTGGCTTTATTATTTGAATGCCACATGTATGTAACAACCCAATATTGCGAACCACAATGCATCCGAGCATAGACTACCGTGCAGCTGACTGCGACGCGGAAACTTTATGAGGACGCCACTTTTCACAGTTGAATACATACTACTTCAAAGGCGTCATTTCAATAAACAGACTATTTATTAACGTCAGCAAAGATACGGTCGAAATCGGGTAAAGACACTCCCTGTGTTGGCGGTTCACCCATGCCCATCTTACACAGCCCACTACATTTATAAATAGTTTGTTTACCACTGCATTTTGACGTCACTCCACGGAAACTACTAGAGAGAAAAGTCGATGCCGTCACGACGTTGAGACCCAACCTGATGCAGATGAAGCAGACGGCGTCCGACGCACGATGCTAAGCCTTACGCCCGCATAGAACCTGTCAATGGCAATACATCGCTGGATTCTCACGCTGTCACGCAGAACCTATGACGAATAAACGTCGACGCTGTTACGACTCAGCGACGTACGCTCGAGTGAGTGTAAACCGTTGTAAAGAGCAGGATAATTGCTGCAAGAAGCTGGAGTCGTAGAAAATTTGCCCGACAGCCATGTTGAAAATATTCATTTGCATGAACAAGATTGGTTCGCGCAAGTAGTGGCGTCACGGAAACGATGCGACGCGATTGGTGGCGGAGGAATACAAAATTCCGTTTGAAGGGCCTTTGACGGTACCTTGACTTGTAACCGACTAAAGCATATCAGCGGGTCAACTGTTACTCGAGCAACACTGGCAACGTGACGTCATGTCATACCGCTGTTGTTGTTGTTGTTTTTTTCGTGTGCAGTTTGTTTGTGTTTCGCGGCGTTGCTGTCGCCGTCGGCGTCGGCGTCGGCGTAACCGCGCTAAATTTAGGAAGAAAATTGATATTCACATGACGTCAATTTTTCAATTCCTCGCTAACTTTAGTGGGGAATTCAATGGCTGTTGTGGTTTCGTGACGTAAATTTTTCCCGCTAAATTTAGCGGAAGAATTGACGTCACGTGACCAATTCAATTTTCTGCTAAATTTAGGGGGGATTGATTTGCTGTTCAATTTTCCCGCTAAACCTAGCTTAAAAACTGAATCTTTTTTTTTATAGATAACGTGACATCAAGTCATGTTACGTCATTGCTCCAACTAAATTAAGCCGGGAAACTGAATTGGTGTTCAGGTCACGTGGCGTCAATTTTTCAGCTAAATTTAGCGGGGAAACTGTGGGAGGAGGGGACGGTATGGAGGAGAAGGAGGAGGACGGAGGAGGAGGATCGGAGGATACGCAGGGAGGAGGAGGAGAGAGGAGGAGGAGGATGGGCTGCGAGGGCGGAGGAGGAGCATACCCTCCTCTCCGCACCCTCTCCTCCTCCTCAAAAGCTGCTCCCTAATTTCGCGTTACAGTGATTCGTAAACGTGTCATTTTTCTCCGCGTGCTTTAGATTGTTGCTTCTTTTGGTATTTCCCGTTTCTTTTTGTCATGCTATAACACTCGTTTGAACCCCTGGCGTAGCTTGATTAATATATTTATTAAGTTAACTTGTCAGTCTGCAAGGTTATATAGTCCCCCCAAAAAATTACAGTTTTTTTTTTCTTTTCCCCACATTAATAAACTACGCAGCGCCGAACGCTCACTACCCGCTCAAATGTAGCGCTGGCGGTCTGAACCAGATGCCAAAGTATCATAACACCATTATCTCACAAAAGTTATAAGTGATTTTTTGAAAATATCTTTCGGAAAATTTGGCTCGTTTTTGATCGTTTTTGCTTACCGGCGCTAAGAAGGTCCATGTGTTCGAGCACTCCGTTGGCCACCATATTCCCATGCAAAAGTTCGGAAAAACTTTTGATGAATATAACGGTGAGTTTCGAAACTTTGACGTCAGCTTCAAACCACTACCGCTACATTTAAGCGGATAATGAGCGTTTGGGGATGCATAGTTTATGTTTGCGGTGAAAAAAACCCGGTATATTTTTTGGGGGAACAACCTGTACATTGAAGGTGTGGGACGATGTCCTGCAGGTGAAGGCTTGGGTGAGTTGGTGATTCAAAATATGATGATATAATGGTTGCTGTTTTTTTTTTCTTGATGTACTATTGAATTCGCGGGTGTTTGCTACTTTTTGTGGTACTATTCCACCTCCTTCTCGAGAAGAAGTAGAAGACGAACAGAGCAGAGCTGTAATTCAGAGCCCTTTGTTTGTCTGGTTTGAGTGTCTCCCTGTTGCGTCCTTGTGCTTTTGAGCTGTTGCTTTCTAGGATGCCATTCGCTGGATATACTTCTGGATGTTGTCGACTCCAAGTGAGAAATTGAATATCTGTTCTTATCAATTTAGGCTGGCTAGCGGTGAACCAGATTTGAGGCCGCTGGCTGTTGCTGGTTCCTCCGCAGAAAACCAGAGATTGGAGGATGGTGCTCTCTTGTAGCCACTGCCGCGCCGACGCTCAATCCTGGGACGTAGCAGTTCGAACTCTTTCATCTTTCCAAAATTCTTGTCAGGGAGCAAACAAATCAAAATGAGTAGCGATGCAGACACAACAGCCACGCTTCTCAAGCTTGTGGAACGGCAAAATTCATCTTTAATTCAGCGAGGTCAAACTCGCCTTTGGGTCATGGACTTTATGAAAGCACAGTAATGTTTCTTAGAGTTGCACATCTATAAAGCAAAACATTATACTAAGAAAATTTCGCCCTGTTTGTTAAAAATACTTGTGAATCTGGACACGAAGTGTTTTTTTGGTAGGAGCGTGACGTGACATGGCCGCAAATACCAGTGTTGCTCTCACTTTGAGCCTGCAGTTTCGGTTTCGAGTACATTCATCAAAGCAACAGCTGAAAAACAAAGTACTATACAGAATAGCGAAATAAACATTATAAATCCGAATCAATGAATACTAACATAATTAAAACTGCAATAACCGAAGAATCGAAAACATAGAGGACAATTACCCATAAGAAACAGTCAATTAAACACTGCTCTTGGCGACGTAAACTACAACCCGCGTCCAACATTTTTTCCTGAGTATCAATTGCGGAACGAAAGGGCGATTTTAAACATCATCTCCTCTTACAGATATTCGAAGTAATCAAAATGATGCAGTACCTTGACAAGTTGTTTGGTTTCTTTCTTTGAGTTATCTCGCACAGGTCTACAAATTTGAAAGTTCTTTCGCGCCTTTCTTAGTGGTTCTCCCAGAATTATAGAATCATTGGT
The DNA here is from genome assembly GCA_037355805.1 of Ixodes ricinus. Taxonomy (NCBI): domain Eukaryota; kingdom Metazoa; phylum Arthropoda; class Arachnida; order Ixodida; family Ixodidae; genus Ixodes; species Ixodes ricinus. Next base: position 22,854 of record JAZHYW010054528.1, read on the forward strand.
CTTTACAGCCATATACCAGAACACCGTTTTGGTCCATAAAATATTACGATTAAACTTAGGCCTGGTTGTCCATGGAGGTTTTATTCACTTGAAAGGACTACAAACATATTTTTTTTATTTTAAATGTATTAAAATCGAATCGTTTGGTAAAGTATCACAAAACAAAAAAGAAAACAACTAGTGCACGAAGGTCGGAGTCTACGTCTTATTTTATTAATTAAATCGTCAAAGTAAAAGCAGACTATATCATACAGTTTCGCCGTCAAAGGATCTCTGCACTTCTACTACTGCTATGCATTTGCAGTGCCCATAAGCCTGAGCCGATTTGAGTCGTGTAATGAATACTGCGTCAATTGCACTGTGCTCGTCAACAATCAATACATCGCCGAATATTCGGATTAGTGTTCATGTCCAGTCAGTGCCACAAAAAGAACTGGCGAACTCTAACCATCGACGCAACCATGCGCCGTTTTTAGGGTTCGTTTCACTTTGTGTGCGAGCAAAGCCAAAGCTACAAACACGAGCTTGTTTCCCTGAACGATGCTCGATCTCCACGAGCGCACGTTCAAGGCAGGGACGCTCAAAGCTGGGAGCTCAGCCCTGTAGCTTGCGCCACGCACGCTTCTTAAAGGGGTACGGAAACGAAATGACGTGAGCGCGAGCACTCTGCCCCTCGCTTCAAAGTCGGCCAGCGAGAAGCGCAATGCGTATCGCGCTCGTGACGTCAACAGTTCATGCACGGTCAAGGGTACTGTAGTTTGCGAGCCTTGCCACTGGGTGGCGTCAACGCGTGACGATTTCGCCTAGTAGTAATATCCGAGGGTGAGAGCTCGAGGTCGCTGCTTGAAGCGTTCTTCCGCAGAACGAGCGCTCGCGCTAGAAATTCATGTATGAAAGCCTGTAGCGCGGGCTAGCTCGCGCTTGCAGCTTGGCTGCAGTCTCAGCTTATGGGTGAACGGAGTATAAACGCTTCAGCGTTCTTTGCCAAGTCGCATTCAGGACTAAGTAACTTTAAGAGCGAGCCATACTGCGGCGAACTGGTTCTGCTTCTTAGGAACTTATGACGTCGCGGCATTCTAACGGAGCTTCACATACCGCCCCCAGACTCAATTTTAAAATCTGTTCATTCGTTTTAAAATGAATTTTCTTAACTTGTCTGCCTCCGAACTAGAACCACTAGTCTAGGCTAGTGTTTCTGGGCTACCAGCAGAACAGACCACATCTGAAAAAAGAAATAAGTGCAAAACATTTTGCTTCTGTACATTTTTTAGATTTTTTGGTGGCACCCCGTTATATTTGTATTATAGCCTACATAAAAACTTCACGCCTCTCGTATTTTTAACTAGTACCGCCAACAAAACTTTCTTAGATCAGCACAGTTGTGGAACTAGGCGCACCGGAGGGTGTTCGAGAGCGTGTGAGCAGCGGAGGAGCTGTCGATTCATCTGGCACACATTGCCGTCTGCCAGCTCTGCCAGTTGCTCTATTTGCTTGGCTTGCTACTGGCTCCTCTCGACGTTGAGTGCGGCCTTCGCCAGCGAAAGTCTTTGTCCGCACTTTGATTTCATGCTGTCCACTTTAGCAAAATGCATTGCACTCCATTTCCTCTGACAACCCGGAATTATGTTTTAAGCGGTGCACATTTATTGCGCTTCGCCCATCAAAATAAGCACGTTTTCACTCTTCTTAATGTTTCATGGACCTATTTCTACTAACCCTTTGAGGACGAGCAACCAAAGACACAAGAACATCACTTTATTTACATGAAAATTGGAGTTCAAGGGCCCAAAATATCATCACCAGCAAAATGTTTCAAGAATTACAGTATAAGTTTAGATGTTACAGCATTGTTGCCTCCAGGCAACAACAGGCACAACCCCGTGTTTCACGCATTGTGAAACTGGAACATGCAGTCTTTGCCAGGCGTGAAACACAGATGTACTTTGCATTTTCTGCACATTACACGGGTTATGCCACTGCAGTTAGGGAATTTACAGCGTCCTTTTTTGTCGGCGTACATTGCGAAGTGTCCAACGGTGTCCAGACGAACTTCTTTGACTGGGATGACGGCCATTGGCCCACGGCGCTTTTGGCTTCAAGTTGGTTCTCCACGTCCGACAGTGCCTTCCTTCTTGACGGTGTTGAGATCTTTTTTCCTCTCGGAGGGCCCAGGCTATCTCAGCCTTAAACTTCAGAAGTGTCAGTTGACCTTTCTTAGTGATGTTTGCTGCGTCGGCGTCTCGTCGGTATAACAGCCAACAGTTTACGACAACTACATCTATCAGGTGGAAGAACAGCTTCAGGTACCACTTCTTGGACCTTAGTGTTGTGCGATAGAGGCCACAAGCATGTCGAGGAGGTCCACACCTCCCATAGACTGGTTGTATATTTTCACTATGGAGGGGCATGAAACGTCCACCATGGATCGGGCTTTCTTGTCAAAGCGCCTGACACTGTGTTCTGGGCTGGCTGACGCGAAGGTGGAAACCAGGGAGACAGAGCGGTTATCGAACCACTTTACAGCTCGGATGTTGATTCCATCAACGGTCACTTCCCTTTCTTCGAATGCCCCTCGGCCGCTTTTCTTCAAGTCCTTGTCAGTAGGAAGCTTACAGCCTTTCAGTCGTGCTTCACGAACTGTGCCGACAGAGTGAATTCCAATCTTCATCAAAGCAACTTCAAGATCTAAACTTGTAAACCAGTTATCAAACAACAAAATATAATTCTTGTGCCAAGGTACCACATCTGCCATCCGAAGGACGATATTTCCACTTGCTCCGATATCCGGCATTCCTGGTTGAGGTGAGATTTTTCCTGTGTAGATTTCGAAGTTATAGACCATGCCAGCTGCATCACATAGCATGAAAATTTTGTAACCCCATTTCTTGGGTTTCTTTGGGAGGTACTGCTTCATTGAGCTCCTTCCTTTGAAGGGAACTAGCTGCTCATCTACACAAAGTTTCTGACTTTTAGGAATCGCTTGAAACTTTTTCACAAGGTGATCTACAACAGGTCGAATCTTGTATATCTTGTCTCGGTCCGCATCAGAAGCATCCGGAGCGTGCTCGTTGTTATTGAAGTGGAGCGATCGCTTGATAAACTCCCACCTGTCACGCCTCATGACGTCCGCTATCTGCGGCACCCTAAATTGTTCTGACCAATACAGTCGCGTTTGTGGTAGTTTGTTGATTGACATTGTCATCACTATCCCAAGAAACTGTTCGAGTTCATTTTGGGTCAAACAGATCACCTTGTTTGGGTTTTTCTGGGAGCTGTAAAGACTTGTCTGATCACAAATATTTGTGAGCATATCAGCATCAATGAACTTCCGGAAGTATGATATGGGAGATTCAACATCACTTGGATGCGGAGGAACGTCCTTCCATGCTGGTTCTGACTTCCCATTTTTGTCACTAACAACTTTCCAGACCGGAGATCTCTTGGGTACCTGGGTTGTAGTGGCACTGGAGGCTGTAGGGCGTTGGACTCTGTCATCTTCTTCATCACTTTCAGTGGTGATACTCATATCTATGGAGAAAAAATATAGAACACTGTAGCTGTTTTTAGTATGCCCTAAATTTTTGTTCACAAAATATACACAAGTCCCCCCCCGCCAAACAAGACAATAAGAATCCTGGATAAACCCCAAGTGGACAGCACATTACAAAGGCAATCTAGCTATCAGCAAATTTGAGCAACTATCGATCTATTTGCGGCTGGCAATGAATACTCCCATGTATAGCTATTACCTTCATTGCCATGGATAGGGTGATTTTCTTCCTCGTCACTGGAAGAATCCAAATCAGAATCGTCACTAAGCTCTGGTGGCAACTTCGCTGCAGTCTTTCCATAGAAAGAGCTGGCATTCATCCTGATGTAGTAACTTCCGAGTTGGCCTGAAAAAAGAGGAATAATATATAATATATGCCGTTTAAAAAAGCACTGTCAAAAACCAGGGTCCCTATTGTTTCTTTGAATAACGTTTTACGGACAACTTTTCATGGACACACGTTTCGTCGACACGAACCTTTCATTGACACTCGTTGTGCGAATTGCACGCTGTAGGGATATTCTTTCACACATGTATCACTACTAATGAGCTTGTTAACCCAGCGTTAACTGCGTTCACGCCGTTTTGTGGCGACAGTCTGTGGTGGCTCATTACAAAAATGTCAATCCACCTGACCAACCCGCACACGCCGCTTCGCGGCGACAGCCTCATGCAGCTAATTACAAAAAAAGAAGCTAATTTAAGCAGTTGATGAAACGATTTGTCGATGAAGCAATCTGTTGATAAAACATCGCGTGTTATTGAAACGATCTGTCCACGAAACGTCGTTCGATAAACCGACTGCCACCGCAAGAACCATCCTTCTTCAACAAAACGCACTAGAATAAAGCGTACCGCGTTGTGCCTGCTGTTGCCCATGGGCAACATACCGTAAATTGCATCTCATGGCTTTGAAACTTGCAGTTAGTTAACAAAATCTGGTGTGTAGAGGCTCCGATAATTACTACAACGATAACTAATACTGCAATACATTTTTAATAGTTGCTCACCGTGATTTCAGATAGATGAGCCGAACGCTTGGCGACGACGAGGAACCCACGGAGTGCGCGCCAAACTTCTTCTTCGTTTGTCATTATATCTGCCGTTTACGTGCAGATGGCAGCACCAAACAGACCAGGGGTGTTGTTGCTAGACGTCTCTCAAAACAATTTCAAACAGAAACCGAAACTTGTGAAGTTTCATGATATTTTCTGGTATGTTGCCTGGGGTTAACACTCGGCGACAAAGGGCTAATGGGCGACGTGGGCAAGACTGTGGTGCGGACGGCACTCATCCCAGCACGCCATTACGAACATAAAAGAACATACGCTTCACTAAAACTAGCGCTGTGTGGCTAAATCTAGATAGGGAGGAATGTGTATATTTTCACTTGTAAGTGCAGGCGCAACGGAAAGTCATTCAACCCGTAGTACAACATTGCCCGTGAAAACATTACTCTAACAGCACAGACGCATTATTGCGGACAATATGATCTCCAAAGTCCTTCATGCTTATTTGGCGTATCTGTTAGTTACTTAGAAAGCTGTAGTTCGAACTGGAAATGGAATGCGAAGTTTAGTTGCCATACTTCGGACTGCTCGACAAATTGAGAAATAATATAGCTTGTGGGGACCATAGACGCAGTAATCGCCATATGTTCAGATACTGTCAAGATCTCTCAAGAAAAGAAGTTTTTTTAGATTCCAGTTTTATCCCCAACATACGCTCCCGTCCCCCTTTTTCCTGTGTGTATAAAATCTTTAAATTATTTGTGTTCTCCCGTAAACTGCACAAAACATCTAGAATTTACAAGAATCACGTGTCATATTTTGGCGCTTTGATACGCGACCATTAAATTTATAATACATGAGCAACGCACGTCGCGTTCGGTCAAAACCTAAAAATGGCGATGAAATCTACCTTGACACACCGTTGCGGCTTAAATTATTAGAGATCAGAGTCTACTGTTCTCCAAGTAAATCACAGCGACGGGGTGAAGCTCCGTCACTCTGATTATCTCAGGAGAACTGGCAACATATACACTTGGAGTGTTTCTTCAAGCGGAGATACTCCGACAATATATGTGCTACGCGAGTCACGTTGGTACGCCATGATTGGCTAGCCAGGATGTAGTTTTCTTCGCGTTGCAAGTTATACTGAAACGTAATATATAAAATGCGGTTCCACACTCACGACACCTTATGACCGTCTTAATTAAAGCCTCTTACTATGAGAGAACACAATCGCGCCATCTAGCCATGATGTTTTTCGCTAGATGGCGCGATTTGATTTGAAACGCTACTGGCAGCGCTATAAACGACAATTTTTAGAAGATACCACATACGGTCGATATCGCAAATAGCGCAAAACCTTCGCTCTAGTGAAATGCAGTTTCATGGGCACCCCAAAGTTGGCGACAGTGTATTCTTGAGTCGTGGGAAATCACCAGAACTTGGTCGCAAGCGAACGCAAGTGTTTGAATCGGCCTTTAAAGAGGCCATGAAACGATTTTTCTTCTTTCACTAAATACTGCTCAAAATCACTCCCTAACGTTAATAACCGAATAAACTTGCCCTTGTTCTTTTTTCTAAGCAATGGCAGTCGGCAAATAAATTCTAGAAATATGACCATCGTTCATCCCTCAACTCGGAGCCAGAATGAGCGGACACGTGGTCTGGTGCCTGTCCCATGCCGCCAACGTTAATCATAGCCACGTGCTGGGGTCGGCAAGGCAGAAAACGCGCGATGCTGAGGTCTCCCGAGGCATTCGTTGAGGAAGTTCGGCTCAGCTTCTTATCACCGCAGTGGTCGGACACGAGCCACTACACGAGTGCCCGCCGAGGCACATGATTGTTACGAGCCGAAGTCGAGTGCTCACGCAGTTGTCGTGTCCAATACATGAGCCACTCTACACTGTCGTAAGGCGGGTAATTTCAATGCCACAATTACGTCATCAAGATTTGCGAAGGCAAGACTGAAAGAAATAGTCCCCTTCTATCTTCACAATTTCACCGCGACAAAGAAGCCTCTGAATCAGTGGCGGTCTGTGAGAATATAGCTGGGCCAGGCTAGGACAAGTACACCTCTGCAAAGTCGTTCACATTCCAACCCCATATTGTTTAATTACTCCTTTATTCCTCGCGCTGAACGCTCGTCTCTTTTTCTACGAGGTTGCCAAGAAGTCAACAGCTCCCAACTTACGTGGTACTTCGCAGAAAGAGGGGCTGCAACTCAAGCCTGCTGTCGAACGAGATGTTGATGCTCCAGAGTTTTTCGTCGAAGCTGTCCATCTCGAAGAAGAGAACCATGCGACTTCTCTCAGTAAGTAATATTCGGCGACCACTGGTCAAGGACAGAGGATCAGGCGGGAGGCTGAGGAGTTGTAGATAACGAACGTTCCGTGATCTTTTATGAATAGCGTTGCATACACTGGAACGAGACGAGCTGAAATTATACGGTGTTCACTTGGGTACTATATTTTGGCGAAACGTGGCCATTGTAAGGGCTGTCCGAACAGGCCGCAGCAGATGCTGTAAAGGGCGTTTCCTTTACCGGAGGTGGAGGTTTTTCTCCGGTTCCAGTCAACTCTAATACATTGTCTTTTTTTCTTTTTTTTTTGCAGGGAAGGGGGGGGGGAGAGTTACGCTCCATTTTGCAATTTTGCATCCTTGGAGTGAGGCTTGTAGCGTGCTCATCACGTGGGTCCAGAAAGCCACCCACACGCTCTGCTGGTTGTCGTCAAGGCCTCCGCTGATGTTTTCGGTCATCTCCCGAAAACAAGACAAGGAAGACGACAGGTAGGAGGTGAGCGGGAAAATCGTGTAGTCTGCGTGGTTGATGTCCTCTCGGAAAACATACGGGCACGCCGGAACTTGCACAAGATCGCAAAAGAGGGCGCGATTTTTTTATTTGTGCAAGGCATTTGCTGTGTGCTTGTTGGACAGCCGTTTAGGAAACTATACGCCTGAGGCTCAAGGTGCTAGACAAAAGAACTTAGCGTCTCTCTTGATGTCAAGCCGCAGACTTAGTGCTATGGACTGCGTGACACACGAGCCGAACTTTACCTCTCCTCGTGTTGACATCTGCGCACAGGCCATGGCGCGCAAAACGCGTACGCGCACTTTTCTTATCACAACACAGCGAATCTAGTACAGGCACGGTTGTCGGACCTGTAGCAGCTTGTTTTTTAAAGGACAACGCCTGCTCAAAAATCCGAATCAAAATAAATGAGGACAAAATAAAGTCAGGAAATGCGATCACAGCCGAAACATTTCTTCGAAGTGAGCCGCGTACTCCGCTAAAACCGATCATAAAGATGCAACGCGTCCAGCTGCTCTCTTGCCGGCGGACAGCGGATTAGCTGTTAGACAAGCAACACTGGGCGATATACGTGGCGTCGGTGCTTTGGTTCTTCTCTCCATGTCTTTCTTTCGTTGGATAAAATATAGTGATTAGTAGTGCTTTTCAACTATGTTAACCTTTTCTTTTCCGGTTTCCGTGAGCCTGCAAGGTATCCTATTTATGTATATTAGTGCCCTTGTGAGTTAAACTATGCAATCAAGCTGCTCTATTCTGCACTGCGCCTTTGCATGAACGCGCCAAATGCTAGCCTAGTGCACGGCCCCAGAAAGAAGTGTTTCTGAGCGGGGAATTCGCTCTACACAATGCGAAATGCAAGAGCGTCCGCTGTTGGTTCACCGCATTTACGTCAACCTAGCAATATAGCTAACTACCCCTCCCCCTTTTTCCCCACCGAAAAAAAAAAACACGCACACACACACATTTACAAACAAACAAAAAAACGCGGAAACGTCTGTGTTTCGAACACAAACCTGGGAGACCCAACCATTAAAAAAACAGTACAAACCGCAGTAGTAGCTTCAACCGTGTTGTACACGTTCCTCAAAAAGAGGAACAAAAGCTCGTTCCTCGATCCTTCTGATTTTTGGAACGCGTTCCCGTTACAAGTTTCACCCATGAGAAAGGAAGTGGTTTTTGTTACAGTTGAAAAAATTGGATCGTATCATTACGTATACGTTACTTTGTGTTGTGCTAATTACCATATTTAGTTTGATCAAATAAAGTTTTTTTATATATAAATGTCCTATCAAATTGCAAAATACGAATTTGAATGCCGTGATGGATAAACAAACACCAGGAGTTGAAAAGACCGGAAACAAGGTTCCATTTCGTTAACATATTCGCCTTTAAAATCTCAGCGTTTCACCATATCTATGTTTGTGGTGGGTGATTCAGACGAGCCAAATGTACTGAGGGCCGGAAAGGAGGAGCGGGTTTAATTTTATTGTTCTTTATTAAACGGTTACCCCATGTTGCACACAAGCGTTTTAGAACGATCTCAGACGTTTCAATCTAACAAAGTCCCTTGTTTGAACTTAAGAACACTTGCTTCTCGATGTTGCCGTCCACAAGACGACTATGTGGAGAAAAGGGTAGGATTTTTGGAGCTACCTGTCCTTCTTCGTGAGGCTTGAAGGTATTGTTCAGTTTGAAGGTGGGGGCATTGGGAGAGGGAATAAAGGTTAATTTTTGCGTATAATTCAAGCGCCCAACGTTCGAGCTTCCAAGGACGCGTTCGACATTCGTTTACGCGATCTTTTGTTGCAACTGTAGGTCTCAGTGGAAGTTCAGTGATGGCTGTAGTCGACCTTAGATTTGTGGCTGTACAAGAATTTTCGGAAGCAAAGAAGGTAGCTGACTTTGAAACGCCTTTCTTTTTGTGTCTTATCCTTCGACTTAAAAAGATTTCTTCGTTGTGACCCAGTCTCAGGCACTGGAAAATAAACCAATGTCCACCAGCACGCCAGTACCCTACTGTTACCAAGCGAAGACCCCAAAAGATAAACCCTAAGTTAAGTATCAGAAAGAAGCTATCGAGATCCCGCTCTTTGTAGATGTGGTGTTTATATACTTTCTAACCCTCCCCTTTTCAAAATAAAAAAAAGAAAATTGCCCCATTGCACAAAAACAAATATAGAAACGGCGTTCCTTCTTCCGTTCCCGTAAAAGTGTAACGAATTTCTGTTCCAGTTCCACCGGTGCAAGATGGAACCGCAGCGTACCTTCGTTCCTCCTAAAAGGAACGCGGTCCAGGTACGCCGCTACTTGGAGCGCTCGTTCCCGTACAGCCCCTTGCTTCCATCACCCTCTGTGTGCACCATCCATTTTCATTTCCGCAGGCATTATCATACACTCGTGGTGAAGCTTTCTATGGCATTTTTGAACAAGTGAAGTGTACTGCGTGTGCACAGCTTTAATCTGCGCTCAAGTCTTTGGCTGCATTACCACAGAAACTCACCCACAAGTATACAGTATAGTTCGTTCACCCCTAAGCTGAGATTAGAGGCTCCGCCTTCAGCGCGAAGCGCTACCTCTCTTGCTAACACAAAACGTATGAACGCGCAGGCACGCAGCAGCCTTAGCACTGCGGAAGCCCACGAGCTCTCGTTGAAGTCGGAGCCCCTGGTCTCAGCTTAAGGAAGACGCTCGAGACGTTTTTTGCACTTTCGCCACATTTTACTTAGAATCACTCCCTCACGTTA
>JAZHYW010054529.1:0-10310 GCA_037355805.1 Ixodes ricinus
AATGAGGTTCCACGCATCCGCATTCCACACAACGAATGCGAACCGCGGCTGGGCAGACAATGGTGGTTTCGATGGCTTGAAGCCGATGAAGGACCAGGTGTGACGATGATAATCCTGAAGGGGAACAAGTACGCCAAAGAGGAGAGCACAAAATCTCAATGTTTGAAGCCGAAAATGTAGCCCAATCACGTAAAGTTGTGGTTTTCAGCGAGAAAAAAAACGCCCGATAAAGATATGTTTTGATCACTCCCAATTTATTATTTGAAGATCAAATAAGGCGTGATATCTGTTTACGATCCTTTTGCACGTCGCTTCACCACGACGTGTTTGAGCGCTCATGACCTTTTGTAGAGTGTCGCATGCTCGAGTACGGACGGTAAAAGAAAACGCGAGTGCAAACACGGTTTATAAAAATGCTTTGGCGGCTTAGCAGCTATTGTGCCGCAGCAGGTGCAGAATGAGACGTTACTAGCGATTTGATCGATCATACGAAAATGAAAATCCGGCAGGTGCTTTTTTTACCTGGGATAATTATTCTAAGATATGAAATGCATGCTGTCTCTAAGCGCTGTTGATTACAGTTAGAAACGAAATACGTTCGTGGGTTTGCAAAAAAGTTCGCAAATGAATGAAAAAGGAGCTGTTTGATTCCTGTCTGGACATTTAACAATTATAAAACAAAGTAAGGCAAACAGTGCTCTTACACGCTATCTGACCTCAAAGCAAAACTTGGCGCCATAAAATTAGGCAAATTGTTGAAAATAACATTTTTCGTCGGCGTGATTCTGGGTATTTAATTGATCTCGGGTATCCGTGTGTGAAAACACCGGCACAAAACTAAAGCGCACATCAGACTGTAAAGATGAAAACAGAAGACAGAATTCTACAAAAAGTACATTGAGTACCTACATTCGATGGAATAGCACACAAATTAAAGCAAATATATAGCCGCATGGCAGAACATTATAGTCGTGTGCTCTGCACCAAACAAGGTGTATTATGATAGTGCTGCACAAGTAAACCGCAACACAGAAGAAAGTTGCTAAATTTAGTACAAAGACGCATTATTCCCCGCGTGACACAGAGAGCATACAGCATTTCTAAGAGGGAGCTGCAGCAGGTCATCTCCATGCTCATTGCCGCACATGTAAATGTAGTGCAGCGTTCAGCAATTAGCATTTCTTCCTAAGAAACGAAGGCCCGTATGCACTGAAGTGGTGCTTGAAATTTTGTACATCGAAGAAAACATAACAACATGCGTCAGCCAGTCTCTTCCATCAATCTTAACACAAGATAAAAATTAGGGTTTGAGTTGTTTTACGCACCGCTGAAATGCGGGTCGTTTCAAACTGCAGATTGTATGCGGCTCTCTGAATGAAGAAGAAGAGAGAGCAGATAGTCTTTACACATGAAAAGCGAAAACAAAGTATTAAATCATAGTTGATAGTTAAGCGGTTTCACCGTTTCATCTTTTTTTCTCTTTGAATTTTCACGTTTTCTTATTAAGTTAAAGCTGGACTCGTCCTAGTATCATGCATCCAAGTGGCTCAACTAAAGCCCGTTACTATAAAAATATTCTTTCAAACATCTTTATTAGGCTTAGGGGCCGCTGGGTCACAAGGCCACCTATAATTAGCAAACTCATGCAGCTAAAACTGCCTCGGCCATGGGTGAAAAACGCTAAAGCTCACGGCTGAAAATGCTTCAAATATAGTTCCACTGTTCTGAATTTGAGGCCCACTTCAAGGACAATCAGGTCCTCTGTGGCTAGCGTTTTGACTCCTTATTTCTCCGGTAAATATAACGTAATAATCAGTATGCCAGTGACACCACTCAGACTGCTTTAAGAAAGGTTGTTTACACACTTAATGATTCAGTACTGAACTGCACACATCACAAAGTTTAGAGATTAGCTATTCTGCTTGTAACAGAATGCCAGGATACCAATATCTACTACCATGTGTTCTTCCAATGAGGCATGCGAAAAGGTCGCACATATCACGACCATCGAACGAACACCTGTGTCAACTACTCGGTTAGCGCGTGTCAACCTCTGCCAGCTTTGTCAACGCGAAACAAGCGCACTGCTTCCGCTAGTTTCTGTATTAGTTTTAATTGCTAGTATGGGCATTGCCATCAACTTTTATTTTTCTTTGGACACACCCCTCTTTACGAGACACTTTGTCATGCACTTTTAGGCAACGGCGTTTTTTTTCATTTTTACTCTCTTCCATTTAATTGTTCCACCTATATTAGGAGGCTAAGAAAATAGTATGGCGCCGGCATGAAAGTCTTCGGTTCTTAATTGACGAAGTCAGATAAAAACCGCAAATTATTATACATTACACACTCAAAAAAGCCGCGAAAACTCTCCCCTTAGTTAAAATTCAAAAACTATGTACACAAAAGACAAAATGTACTGGATTTGGAAAACTCTTTACTAAATTATTTTTAATGATGCTTACATGTATAAAAGCAAGTACGCATTAGAGACGTTGCGAGCCTGTCCTTTGTTTAATTAAACAGTGATTTAGTGGTGTTTAACATTTCTAGAGAACTCATCAACACAAGCGGTGCAAAAAGGAGAGAAAAAAGTTTTTGAACGTTCAATTTGCTCTGCTGATTTTGTACATATAAAGTCAAAACTTACGTCGTTTTTGCTTTTATTTTTTTTTCCAAAAGGTGAGAAAGGTTTTCAGTCTTAGTAAAATAATTTCTTTAGTAAAATACGAAGCGTCAAACAAGCATCAATTTCGATGCTTACCCAAGAATTGTTTGAAGCGTATTTTGCATTGAATATTATTTAGAAATTCGTTCTTTAGCAATAAACATTCCATAACACGTGAAACCCTTTAGACATTTTGATTTACGGTAGATTCACTCACACTTGAATCCGCATATTTGGTCCTTTCTTGCAAGGAAGCATAATGTGAAATGTATAATAAGCTCGGACAGAATGTTTCATTTGCCTGGCTGCCAACGTAGCTTAGTTTTCAGTTCTTGGCTAGCGAAGGTGGAATACAAAAACGTGAAAAGTGCATCCTCCGAAGTTGCGAAGAATATTCTGTCTCATTGATTGACTGAGTTACACATAGTCGTGTAGAGCACAGTGATTGGTGCCTGTCATCTTTCAATGTTGCCCTAAAAGCGGCCCTTTAGATTGAGGCGATACAGAATTCCATCCGTTAAGAGTAAGAATTGAAAAAAAAAACATAAAATCACGAAACACTAGTAGGATCCTACTTATTTTGTGCCATATGCGGTAATGGTTAGATGAAGCACTTGGCAATTTATTAACACGTGATCCCAAAAAACTACGCAACGTGTCTAAAAATGAAACAACATTTCGGCCCGCAGTTTTAACTCGCCCCCATTCTGCTTCGCGCTGCGTGTCGATGGTGTCTGTCCTTGCGCAGGTGTATTAGTAGCAAAAACACAGGTGGTCAGTTGTTCCGCAATGAGTTACTGGTAGCTTCATTGTCATATCTTAATAATCATAGTCAATGAACTATACATGTTTAAAAGTTTAAATTATACGCGGCGCGGACAATCTACAGGTGTGAACAAGACAATAACTTTTTTTCTTTCAAGATCGTTCATTATGAGAACTAAGTGGCTACTAGGCGCTTGCTGCGCCTTGAAACCATTCGTGAAAGTTAGCAATTACTGTTTGTTCTTATTATATTACATTGAACGCTATTCGGTCAAGTAGTTTCGAAGGCCAATTTTATAAATGCTGTAAAAAATATTTAAAAACTTAAGTAAAGTCTATAAAGAGACAAAGCGTGCAAGGCTTTCGAAATTAAAACGTTGCCTTCTAGCATCAAGACAAGGTGACTGAAATGCAATTAGGTAAATATGAGCAGAACGTAAGGGCAAATGAGCTGGTGTGCATTAAACATTTTAGTGAAAGACCCGAGACTAAGGTATTGACAAACGACGACAACGGGAAGAAAAGGAGAACGTCTCCTTCTCTCCCTTGTTGTCGTCTATCATTACCTCAGCCTCGGGTTTTTCACTAAAATCTTGTGTAAATATTTCGCTCCTTGCACGTATTCGTGTATTTCTTTTTCGGCTTATCGAAATATTGATTGGGTTGAAGGGGGTGTTTGTCAAACAGTAAAACGTATTCATTTATGTTAATTATGCTATAAAAGGAAACTTTGGTGTATAAAAAACGTTAACACTGGGGTACAGGATTTATTTTGAATCTAGCTCTTTGATTGTACGACGTCATATAAAGTTTGTAATTTTATAGTCCATCAAAAGTTATTGTTTGTTCATCATGGGATGCCAAGACGAGGGAAGTGCTTCTCTTTGCAATCGGTACCGATTGCAAAGAGAAACACATCAATGTTTCAATACAATACAATGAGCATTTTTTACTGTTTGACAACGCAATCAATATTTCGATAAGCCGAAAAAAAGAATACAAGCCTAGTTGCAAGGAGTTCTCTCTCCGTTTCTGCCATTTAAATACAAAAACAAAACTACGCTGAAAGGGAATGTAAATTATTCAGAACTTTCTAATTTTCAAAACGTATCGATTGTTTTGTGGGCCGTCATTATTTCGTGCATAAAAATATCTAAGAACCTAACAACTCTCGTAATAGACTCTTATGTTTTTTCTTCTTAAACATGACATGCCATGTTTGATGGCACCGAATTCTGTTATATTGGACCATTTTTTTCTTGTTAACGAGAATAAATAAAATCGCGCGTTTATATCTGAATCTTTACTAGGTGCCTATTTGTGTTTTAAATTTTACTTTTGAGTTTTCAGCAGTTCTCACTTGGTGGCGTACGAATCACTTGTTTCCTGTTTACTTAGGAATCACAGAACCTTCGCAGGGAACAATGCGTGGGTGAAACTCAGACCTTCCCGAAACACATGCTTCAGCTCGACTTTTTTTCATGTTGCAATGACTATTTACTCTGTGTTTCGCGTAGTAAAACTTTAAATTAATGAATCCGTGTGGCGGATGTTTCCACGTAGAATATGTGGAGTTGGTTTTTCTACCTACTTGGAAAAATTAAACAAATATTCCGTCATGTAGCGCTTGGTTCACAATGAAAGAGCTTATCAGCCACAGTACTGCAGAGCAGTCATTCATGGAAGACGCTCATTTAAGTAATAAAAAAGCAAGAGTAATGAAATGTTTTTCATTCTAGACAAAAAGATTTAAGAAACGCTCACACAGACAACCGAAGTATGTGCTTTGCAGCAGTGTCGCCTTCGCAATTTAGGCCATTTTTACAGTGCGCGATACATGTTCCACAGAAGCACGGAATAGTTCGCCACATCTTGTAAACTAACTTTGTGGGCAACCTGGTTACACAAGGCGTTCGATAAGGTTGCTGCATGTTAAACCATCTTTTCTGTGTATTCAAAAAGGCCGGGGCCAGCATAAGGCCATCAAGCATAGGCGGGCATCAGAAGTGAGAAATTCAACAACTAGAAGTCTTCAATTGCAATAAAGAACTTTTGATGACCTTGTCACTAAGTTATGATGCATTTTGATGAAGATTTCATTTGTCTCTTTTCAGGACGCCTGCAGTTTGCCCACGAAACGTTCCTACAGTAATATAGTATATATACCTATATGTATATGTGAATATACGTATGCAGGGCGATTTTTTTATTTAAGAGATTTGTTTAAAAGAAGTCGGGAAAGTTACACTTATGTTGTTAGTGCAGGTGAGGTATACGGCCAGGGGACATAGTATAGGGGGCTAATTGTAACGATCAGTCGGCCTATTAATTAAAATTCGTTAATTAACTTTTTAAGTAACGAAAATAGACATATAGCTCCAATTAGAAACTTGCTCAGCGTCATCGACAACCACTAAGTCAGTAATTTTCAGAAAGACTTTGAGCGCATGAGAAGTGTAGTAGTGTACTAAATTTACCACTCGTAGAGCAGGTACAAGGCTGCGGCTAGATAAGAGACGGAAAATCGCGCGGGCGCCTTACCGCAACCGCTAGACTTGTACCTGATCCACGAGTGGTAACATCCTGATCCACGAGTGACCGGTTTACCAGGGTCAAAATTAGCACCCTCCAGATGCCGCCATCTTGCCCGTTTGCGACATTAGTGGTCATGTCCCAGTCAAGATGGCTGCGGACATAGATGGGCCGAGCGTCAAGTGCGGCGGTGCCAGTCGAATTGACACGTGAAGATCGTGCTGTGGAGCTATTCACCGATTAAATATCCATTCAACCGTTCAAGGTTCAAACCCCTTCAGACCTTCAGCCTTTCAGATCCTTTCAGCCCTTCAACCTTTCAGACCCCCTCAGCCCTTCAACCCTTTAGACACCAATATGACTGAACAATAGACTAAAATGGAGTGGAACGCAATAGCGTTATCGTGCACCGTTCACATCGCCTTCTCCTTCACTGCCCATGCTCTTTCTGCCAGTTAGCAATAAATGTGGTGGACATGGCTCAGTTAGTAGCGTGTCTGGCTCATCCGGTGGGTCGTTGGTTCGCGTTCCGCCTAAAAGTTTTCAAATATTTCCTTAAGGCAAATTAATTACTTCATAAAGTGAAATCAATTTGAGACATGCGGCGACCTTTAATTCGCATTACATCCCATTCATTCCACGAGTGACGTCACGTGGGCGTGAGCGTTGTGTATTTTTTTTTACATTCCCGCGCAAAGTTATGTGGCTCTGATGTCTATGACCCTATCAACCAATCAAGATTTTCGCACAACGCCACCGACGCCGGCTTTTCTGCCCCGACACCGAGGCGGGCTTTTCTGCGACACGAGCTCCAGAGACGCTATAGCGTTAAAATTCAGTTTAACACGTTATTGGAGATTTACTTAACACATTGAGTTTTACATGCATGCTGTAACTCAAAAAGACGATAAGAACCACTGTTCGCTCAAACCCGGGCGAGAGCAGCTATAGACAAATGCGGTCAGATCAAACAGGGACAACCGAGTTCTTCGTCGCAAAAGATATCTTTCGCGGTACTCCTAATGCCTCTGGGTGAATTCCTAAGATGTAAGGTAGTTCAACGAATAAAACCGAGCAGAGTGCACCACACGCACACATACACACTGTCAGTGTCGCGGTTAGCGAAAACCGCGTACGCACAACCAACATTCGCGGCCACTGAGAAATCTTGAGCACAGTTGTGGTATCCTCCTATGGTGACGTCGCGGTGGCGTCTCCGGCGTCTTTTTCGGTCGCTGAACTCTTCTGAAGCTGGACGGACGGAAAGGCGCATGAAACAACGCACCGAGAAACCCTCTTTATCCGCACAACCAGCTGTTAAGATAAGTCCCACGCATGGGACGGGAAGCCGACACTGAGCGTCCGCAGGTTGTAGTGCTTTGGTTTGCGCTCGTTGACGCACAAAAAACAGGGCGACCTGTTTTTGACGAAGGCTGTATTTCAAATGACTAAAGGCGAATTCCAACAGGTCGCTCTGGAGCGCGCTGGCATCGACTTTTCTGGAACTTACCTATTACACTTGGCGATCGGGACCGAGACGGACGTGTTACACTCCTAGTTTTATATCGGCGTGCACCCCAGATCTCGATACAAATATAACAAAAGTCTCTTCATTGATTCCGCTGGATTCGACCAGGAGCCAGCCTGGCGATCCCTCGGTGCTCACACGTGACTTCCTTTTACTCCGGGCATCTCGCCTGAGAAAAATTCGTAATGGCCGCTCGCAAAGTGCCATCCGCTTTACTGCTGCTGCAGCTTGATGACAGTCTGTCGTCCAGTTGCTCGAGCAGCTCCTTCAGCAGAAGCGGCTCGAGTAGCAGCGACCATGAGGGTTGCTTGTATGTCTTGCATGAATTCAACTGCGTTTTTCAGACCTGCCAAATTCTCTATAGCACCATCTATTTTCTTCTTCTTCATCGACTGCCTTTTCGGACCTTCGCAAAAGAGGGCGAATATTGAAACCTACTTGGACATCGTTCACGAGTATTCCGATGAAGAGGCAACTGGCTATGCTGATGCACATCGATTATTGACACATTTTTTACATTATGATTACCTTCGCTTTAGGAATCCCTTTAGGAATCCTTAAAAGGTACGTCAGGTCATTTGGAAACCTTGGACGAAAATCTCATACCTGTTAGTCATTATTAAAGGGTACGTCAAAACATTTTAAACATTCGGGTGGACCCCAAATGCGAATTTTCAATAGGGCAGTTAAAGACTTGCCGGCTTGTTGGTGTTTTTTGTGTACGCCACTGTTTAGTATTTTCAGATCGGCCGTACAAGGGCGTAATATTTAAGTGGTCTATTAGAAGAGTATTACCGTCCGTTGGATGAATGAACAAGCTGGTTAAGCCATATTGTACTTTAATTAATATTTTCAAGAAGCTAAAAAAGCGTACCACTCCGGACAATGAAAGTGGCGTGGTACACTCTCAGAAAAAAATCTTTCAACCTTTCCACTCTGGCGAAAAAGGAACACCAGCGGAGCTGTACAATGGAAAGTAATGGCCGGCCGCAAGTCGGCAAGCCAGAGTGAAAAGGCTGCCGCCATCTATGATCGACGGCGGCAACCTGATACGTGGCTTGCCGACGTCGCTCATAGATGGCGGTAGGTATCCAGAGTTCGGTGTCTTCATTTTTTTTGTGAGAGACACGATACTGGGGAAAGTAGCCCGTAACAGCTCCACTGTAAAAGGATATTCTTACACTTCTTGTCCAATATATTCCCGCGAGCGCAGCTGACCAAAAGGCAGCGCGCTCGTGGCCTAACGGTTATCGCGCGTGGGTTCCACGCAGAAAGCCAGGGTTCGATTCCTGGCCGCGGAGGCGCATTTCTGTTGAGTCTAACGTAGTGTTCTGGTAAATTCGAGAACCGTGTTGCTTGTTCGAAGTCAGAATGTTCTACATGCCGAACCTTCTACGCCGATTATTCCGGCCCACACGTCTACATAGGGGCTCCGCGTGGCGATCTGTAGTTAGTTTCGCCCCAGCGTTCAACTCTGCTGTCTCGCCGACGTCGACGCTCGCGATGCTTTGTTATCTTCTATTCCCTTTTTGTTTTGAGCACAAGTTCGCCACATTAAACGTTTATTTCTTCCTGTTAATTTATTGTTATTTTGGTCACCACCCGTGACAATCTGGTGGAGGTGCGGTGTACCGCATGTCCATGCAGCGCTCCCCTCCGAGTTCCCACAGTGCAAGTCCAAACCCAAGCCCCCATGAACCCAACGAAGACCAGACCAGGATCCGATCAAGCCGCCGAAACCCTGGCCTACCCACGGAATTAGGACCCTTGCAACCTAAGACGAAGCAAACAAGGAGGACGACGATGGCCAACCAGTCCGAGACCCCGGCCGCTTCTGCCGTCGTATACCTCCCCGTCGACCCCCGACTCCGATGCCTTCCCACGGGGAGATTCACGAGGACGTTGAAGATTGGCTACACTATTACGAACGAGTGGCCTGCCACTAACCGATGGACACCAGAGTAGTGCCTTCAGAACGTCCACTTCGCTCTGGAAGCCACGGCACGCACCTGGTTCGAGAACCACGAAGCGTCAATTTCGTCGTGGGAAGATTTTCAAGCCGAGCTGCGATGCAGCTTTGCCAACCAGCACCGACGACAGCGTGCCGAAGAACTCCTGCGAGCGAGAACCCAAGGGCCGACCGAAAGCGTCACAAGCTTCGTCGAAGACGTTCTCCACCTGATGAATCGCGCCGACCCAACCGCTCCCGAAGAGAGAAAGCTGCGGGTCTTGATGCGCGACATGAAAGAAACACCTTCGGTGGCCTAGTGCCGAGCCCGCCTACCACCGTCGAAGGTTTTATCACTGAAGCAACCAGCATCGAAGCGCGCTCCAGGCGCGCGCTCCTACTACCAGCGACATCCAGGCGTCGCTGCACCCACACTGTTTAACGGCCAAAACACTCCGGGTACGTCGGACATCCGGGAAATTATCCGGGAGGTCGTCTGGGAGGAACTGCGAAGGTTGCTGCCAACCTCCAGCCGTCCGCCAACCCTTTCCACCGCCTAGGCTGTCCGAGAAGAAGTGCATCGGGCGCTCCAACCAGAGGTTCTCAGTCACCATGGTGGCACCGGAGGAACCGACGTTGAGCTACGCCGCCATGGCCCGTCGTCCGCCGCAAGCTCACCGCCACGCCACGGCGCCGCCCCGAAGAGACGCCCCAACGCCGCAGTACCCCAGACGAAAGGAAGATCAGGCGCGCGTTTGCCCCGAGCGACCTGCGCCGAGGAGGACAGATGTCTAGAGGACGGCCGACCGACGCCCGCTGTGTTACCACGGCGGGGAAGCTGACCATGTGTACCGCCGACGTCCATACCG
>JAZHYW010054530.1:0-11724 GCA_037355805.1 Ixodes ricinus
GGGAACTCCGCCGATTTTTCGAGCTACCTAATCCAAAGGCATCATCTGAATGCGGATGGCTTCCTGATTCCGAAATGCTATCTCGTTCTCCCAGATTCACTCTAGTTAATTAAAAAAGTGATATTTTATTTGCTGCCGAAGCCGAAACTTCGTTCTCCCTAGGTTTTCCCCAGTTTTCCCCGCCACCCAAGCGTGACGTCACGGGTGGGCAGCGAGGCGCGCGGCCGGCCATCGGGTACGCTCGCGCCCGCCTTTCTCGCATCTAACAGCGGGAAAACCTGGGCGTTCGTGCTATTTGAAGTTGATAATAATCTTTATTCGCACAAAGTATGACCTTGGCCTACGTGCTGAACTATAAGAAAGAAAGAAAAAATTGGCAGCAATGGAAATTTTGTTAAAACCGTTTTTGCAACTCGGTACGCTCAAGCCGCGGCTCGCTAGTTTCGTGAAATCGCTAGTAAATCCGTTCTCTTTTTATTAAAAGATGGCTGGCGAAGAAAGGTCGAAGAGTCGCGCAATACGTTTTTTTACAAATTGCCAAAGCACCACGGAAAATGCTCGGAATGTGGGTACAGGTGCCCCACACGCTCGTATAACCTGAAGGAACGTGCCATTTTGTTTCAGATTTTCTTTAGAAAAGTTACTGTTGCAGGCGCCAGCACGTGTAACCACTCTTATAGCATGAGTATGCTCCCTGGTGCTTAAGTAATTTAGCAAAAGATCTATAGACTATTTCTGAAAAGCGCTTCTGGTCGATGCCATTTTCAGCGTTCGTGCGTGTGGCGCGTACTTTGCTCGCCTTCCAAAGCGACGAACATGTGCGTGCTGGGCTGGGACCTAACACATGTACACTGTGATTCTCATAAATAATGAAATGTATAGAATGGAATTAGCTCCATTCATGTAGATCAGATGGCAGGTTACTGGTCATGAAGATAGTGTTAAAATGACAATTAAAAGAGCTCCGCAACCCAAACATCAAGAGGCAATGGAATGCGTATAAAATGCACAAATACACTGTTCATCGTCAAATAAAGAATATCTGCTTGAAGGTACAATAGTGCGTAAGGTACAGAAATACATAAAAACGTTTAATTCAAAATAATTAAGTTAACAAAAGTTACTAAAGAAAATGTGTACCCGTATTTTTTTTAACTTTTGGAGTAGAATGCAACGCGTTCGAACACCCATCCACGAGAGCACATGGGAAGGGGGTAATTCTATATAAGATATTTTTTAATTAAGTTTCGATTTAGCACAGTTTCCATCGGCTGTAAATTTGCATGCCTCCCCTCAACGACATTAATATTTTCATGGTTTAAAAAAAACTTTTCAGCCCTATATACAATTTTTTCCGCAATAGATCATCACTTCTTCTGCAGAGAATATTGCACGCCAACCATTTGACAAACCAGGCAAAGGCTCTATCGTATATTAATGGAGCTCGACACCTGCTTCATAAACCTCTGCAATAGCAGACAGGAATAGCAATATGTCGAAAGTCATGTCCAAATTCAGACTTGAACTTTGTTTAGACGTTTCACTTCTCGTCTTCAACATAATCGGCCGCGCGAGTGGAACTCCGAGAGTAGCCCGAGCTAGATTCAACGTCTGAAACAGACATAGTGTTTAAAAATAAAAAAATAAAAAAAATCATTGAATTCATTGTGAATCACAAATATGACTGTCTAAAATGTCGACTATAGTGCTATATTGTGTACTATTTTTCTCGATATTATTAGCGCTCTTCTTTGGACGGATTTCGTGGTGGTCACAGCGGCAGCCGGCTTGAGTTTGCGCTTGCCGCTCTTGAAACTGTTCCAGCTGCTGAAGGATACTCAACTCGCAGCACGCGGCTATAGGGTGTATTCACTGGCGGCCATATCCGTGTGCGCTAATGCTGAGCACGTGCTGATGGCTAGCTTCCACAGTTATTTAGCAACGTGCACCCCGCACCATCAAGATTGCCGGTCTGGGCAGCCTATTAATGTGAGCTCGTTCTGAGCATGCGCTATAAACAGTGACCTCAAATATGGCGGCCAGTGAATACGCCCTATAAAGTATTCCGAGCATAAGTGAAAATGTTTCACGTGACACTAGTTCTCTCGGCACACAGCTCGCGCAAAAGCACCCTGACGTGGCCGGCCTCCATTGCTTCCGGGGAACGCTTTTTTTTTTCACCCATGAAAACAAGGGTAAAAAGAAGCTTTTTCCCGGCACTGTTTCTACACTCTATCGCGGAGCAGAAATTGCTACCCATATTGCAAAGGAACTTTCAACCTTGAAGCCGCGAAAAAATAATCTCGATCGCTGGCGCCCGGAAAGCCACTTCGCGGCTGCCCGAGTCGCTCGTCCGCCTGCCCACCCGTGACGTACGCGGGTAGGGAAAAGTAGGGATTTTTCATTGTTGCCAGTAGAGAGTCGCCTCCTGGAATCATCGCGGCCGGCGTAATTTGAAAATTCAATAACTTCACGAAAAAATTTTATTTTTATACAATAATTTGGTTATCAGTTGAGAAAGGGTTTTTGATGCGGTCTGCAAATTTCCAGCCAAATCGAAGCCTACCGAAAAATCGGCGGAGTTCCTCTTTAAAGCCCCTATAAAAGCTACAAAGCTATAAAGCCCATAATTTTTATTCAATTTTCACTAGCAAACCTACTGGTTACCTTTGTCAAAGAAAACCGCAGTTGATATAAATTTTGAAAAAAGCTAAATAAAACAATCCTCAATCGTCTTTATGTTGTCCCAAAACTTAAGTCTATCGAAATTATTTTTATTCGATTTGACGAGCGAAGTAACCACAAACCGCTTCTAAGTATAGCGTTCCAACTCCACCTTGCCATTGGCAAGCGGTCAGCCGGTCAGCATGAGTCAGCACGACAAGACAAATTGAAATGAAAAATTTACATGACGTCGTGTAAACTCCAGAGCTTTCAGCGTACCCTGTGCGCCTTTCAAGGCATTTTCTGAGCGCTCTTCGTGGTTGTTTTTTTTTCCATCAGTCGGTGCATGCTTGCAGGCTTGTTGCTCACCCGTCAGTGACTCGCAGGCTTGTGGTTCACAGGATTGTGCACTCCTTATTCTGAGACTGCACCTAATGTACATCGTGACCTAATGGTACAAGCGCGAGCTAGCCCACGGTCTTGACATTGAGACATGCATTTCTATAGCGCGAACGCTCGTTCTGCGGTAGAACGCTTCAAAGCAGCGACCTCGAGCTCTTGCGCTTGTGGCATTGGCTGCAATCTCAGGTTTAAGGCTGAACGGAGTATAGTTCGTGTTTAACCTCTTTTTTTGTTTATTTACATTTGTTCAGTTGTTTTCCGGCGTTGCTTGCCTTTATTTTAGCAGCTTAAATATTGGTTCACACAGCACCGTTTTCTGTCATTTCGTTTTTGGATTTTATTTTTGTTCATATTCGGAGGGTGTTTTTCGGAGTTTATTTTTTGCCGAAGATTCGGAGCTTATGGGAGTTTATATTTGTTTGATTCTCAATTCTCCGAAATTCGGAGTTTAATTTCGCAGTGTTTTTATTAAAAATAAATATATAAATAATAACCTGATGTAAACGTATGCCAGATAAAAAATAAAACGCGCCTGTATTGATTGAGATTTTTCAGTTGAATTTAGCGTTGGTGATATTGGTATTGTCAATACTAATTTATCTACAACAAAAGTCGCACACAAGTGTTGCTTCGATAAACGTCGATACCTTAAAATCAATAAGTTCCTGGATGTAGTCGCTAGGAAGCTCGTAGTCATCCCATCCTATTCGATTAATCAGCCCGCGGCCGAGCGAGGTGAAGTGGTTAAGGATGTAATAGAGAAGTTTCAACTGCCCCTTTTCCTTATTTTGTACAATCTCTATGGTCCATACTTTCCACTGTTACCCCCAAAACATACCCTCTCCTTTCTCCAAATCACAAATAGCATGGCCCAAACTGGAAGCCAAAAAGAGTGGCTTCTGTCGTAACCCGAATGTACACAATGACCTGTAGCCCTGAATCAACCTTGACAAGACAGGCGGTATGACTCCTTTTGACAACAGTCCGAGATTTTAAAGATAATTACGGTGGCATTATCTAGAACCATTCACAGTGCGCTGCTCGAAATATTGAAAAAAAAGTTTTAACTTTTTTTTTGGGGGGAGGGGGGGGAGAGAGGGTGGCATTTCGGCGCATAAAATTTCGGAGTTTATCAGGTAAGTCCGAATTGGCCAAAATTTTACCGGCGGGTGTGTTTCGAGGTTTTTAGGATTTATCTGAAACACAGAACCCTACGAATAAGTCACCGAAATATTCGTCTCTCGAATGCTGCGTGCCATGTTATCTTTTTGAACTGGTAGCCATGGTTACCTAAAAGCGCAGGTGCCCCGGTGACTCGTGGCGCCAGCAGACGTAAGCGTTTTCAACGTAACGTAAGAGAACGTGGCTGTGTGGACCAGCCCTAATCTATATCGCCATTTTACGCGACAGCGTGTGTAGCACTCAAAACGCTCGCGGACCTTTCGCTCGCATTAAAGCTATGCACACACTCTCTCCACGTTTTTCTAAGTACTACTGAAAGGTGTCTTCCACTATTCGCTGTTTCTCGCGTGAGTTGAAACCGTTGTGTCACCGGTGTGCAAATTAGCCCCCAACCACTTCCGGTTCTGAACTAGAACGCGGTTTTCGCTGTATTTGCGCAATAAAATATACAGGCTTTCTTCTGGAAATTTCCACTTATAGCACTGTCAGACTTAATGCAATTTTATAATAAAAGAATGATCAGTAAAAAATTAAGAAATATGGTTGAACCAGACGTGTGCTGGGGCTACCTGCTAGACGGCGCCAGTGAGTTGGTTGCCAAACAACGAAGTGCGAATACGAAACTTGCAAGCAGGGCGTAATGACTATACTCTGTTCACCCTTAAGCTGGGACTGCAGCCAAAGCTACAGGCGCGAGCTAGCCTTCCCTACTCTGACTTTGAGACGTGCACTTTTAACGCGAGTGCTCCGTTCTGCGGGAGACCACTTCAAAGCAGCTACCTCACGCTCTAGTGCTTGGGGCATTTTCTGCAGTCTCAGCTTTACGGTGAACAGGGTATAAAGTGCCTTAAAAACGCACTCTGTCGTGTTTTTTTTTAATGGTCGTTGATTTGTTTTAAGGTTGGTTCAAAACACCAATAGACATGGCTGAACGTGTAAACCAGATACTATCTAAACGTGTGTTTTTGCAAAGGTTTTGAATGTTTGATTTTAGTTCGTCGCGTTCTTCGAGCATTATGTCTCTGACGTCGTGATTGAAAATCTCGCAACACGCAGAGGTCTATCGTTTGGGAAGAGGAATGTTCTCCCTGGATAGTGCAGGGAATGTTTAATCGTGTGAAATGAATTCGTGGAAATTCGCTCCATACTTGCGGATTTCACTATGGTTTCTGGAACGCGCCCCCGCTGGTGTGTTTACCACGTCCAAAAAGATTGGTCGTTCGATTTTCACTTGACGACGTCATAGGAAGTGGCAAGATGTCGCCGGCCGCGATCCTGGGTGCGGTACAGCAACGGTAGTGAATGTGGCAGACATCCACCACCGCTGCTGTGGTCTACCCACTATCCCTCCCTCACAGCCAATCAGAGCTCGGCGTCGTTCTGACGTCAAAAGAAGCAGACAAACTTGCGCTACGCCTAGGATGCTAAACGTACCACACGGAGACCAGGGCCGGCTTGCTAGAACAGCGTCTCAGCTGAGACTGGGTGAAAGAAAGCACTGCAAAGGCTGGGGCGCGCGAGCGTCTTGAGACGCAGCTTGAGTCCCGCTCAGCTCGTGCGCTGGCTTTGGCAGTGCTTTCTTTCACCCAGTCTCAGCTGAGACGCTGGTTCTAGCAAGCCGGCCCAGGTACCGTACTGGCACGAAAGAAATGCGAGACATGCTTTTGTTTTCTAGGCTGCCTGCTCGAGCTGCAAATCTGCGTGTCATTGACGTCACGCTGTTGAAAAGTCTGAAAACATTGCAATGACATATTTGGCAAAGTCGCTTTCTGAATAGGTCTTTTGAAAATAAAAGATACAGTGTATCACTCTGTAAAGACCAAAGCGCGGGTATTCAGTATTTGTAGCTTCGTTTGGGTAGCTAAAAAATCGACGGATTCACCTTTTTAATGTAGTTACAGAACATTGAAATGAGCTCCTTGCGTCAAAATTGTTTGTCCACTTGTTTTTTTTTTTTTCTGGCGAAAGCGAAGTGATTTTTTCTTGCACGGAATCTTTGCTCTAATACAATTTCCTACCTTAACACCATTTCGGATCACTTCATTGCTTTACGTATCTACCGGAATTAAGTGCTATCATCGTTATAGCACAACAAAGAGTTTGATCAATTCGAGGTGAAGGTCATTGAGGCCTCCAGTGTTTACTGGTTTTCAATGCGTCTAGCCGTGTGCATATTATGTGTAAATGTTACGACGCGGAAAGCCACTAATACTGACAACGTTCAGTTTCTCCGGTGTTTTTTTTTTCGTATTGTATAGTAGTGTTTTTAATACCTTTCAATGGACCTTTTTCACATACCGACGGCACCAGGCGGTGGCTGCACGAACTAAAAATCGAGGAAGGGACCTACCTGCGCTACCAGTCGATAATGGGAGCTACGCTACCAGTTCCTTCGTTCTCTGAGCAGCGGGGCGTGCCCAACGCGCCGTCCAAGTGGGGCATCCGTGGCGTCCACTTAAACGTCGTGTTATTCTTTCCGTCCGCTTTCTTTTTTTGCGTAACACAATTATATGTATGCTGCAATTACGTTTGCTACTCGCTGATCTATAGCCTCCTTCCGAATTTCCTCGATTTTTGGTGCCAATTTCCGCCGCTTGGCATCGGGCGCTCGCGCGTGCGCAGAACGCTTCTCGGAAAAGGTCCATTCAACCCTGACAACTTTGAAGCGCCGTGTACAGCTTGAATTGGGTTGTATAGATGCTCAGCAGGACAGTTTTTCCACGCATGTGCAAAGGTTTAATTTGTAGCTCTAATTTGTAGACATCAATCACCTGTTTTTATTTTCTCAATTCGCCCAAAAATGGATTACAGAGTTTCTACTTATCATGCGACAACTAAGATGCCATTTTTTAGAGCGCCGCTCTAGACGCCCGTTTCCGGCTGGAGCGGCGTCGCCGTTGGCGTCGCCGTCGCCGTCGGCGTAACCGTAAGGTCAGGTGAGTCCCCAGGTCACGTGACCCCCAGGCTACGTGACCCCCCTAGGTCTACGTGACCCCCACGGTCACGTGACCCCCGCCCAGGTCATGTGACCCCTAGGTCACGTAACCCCCCCCAAGTCACGTGACCCCCCCCCAAGAGAATCACGTGGCCCCCTCTCCCCCCCGAGGTCACGTGGACCCCCGTGAGGGGAAAAGGAGAAAGGAGGGGTATACCCTCCCCTCAGTACCCTTCCTCCTCCTCCTCAAGAGCTGCGCTCCAATTCGGCGTTACAGGGAGTTGTAGACGGCTTTCATTTTTTTAATAAAACGTTATCAATAGATTAGTTTCGTTGTAAGACGTTTGCTAATCAAAGAAGTCAAATTTGACTTTCTTCATATTTTTCTTTTACTTATAGTGTAGTATTCGATCGTGAAAGAACTGGTTTCTTGTAAGTTAGACAAATTTAATTTCAAAGTTGCACTCACCTGATGTTGTAGCAGTTATGCGTTTACTGGCTTCGGGGGAAGGTACACGGCAGTTGCGTCTCCTGAAACAAAACATCTACTCTTTGACAACCAATTTCAGGGGCAAACTGGCGCTTTACCAGTTAGCATAACTTGGCACTAACGTGGCAATCATAGGGGTCTAACATATGGGCCTAATACGGATTTGTTCCAAGACGCTAGTTATTGCCAGAGTGTGCATTTCTTTGTCGTTCTTAATGGCGTTTCTCCGACTCGCGACATTATTTCAAAAGTGCCAGGTTTGAAACGAAGACGGCACGTATGGACCCAAAGAACCAGCAGTGAAGTTGCTGGCGCTTGTTTGGCACTTTAGGCCCAAAGATTTTGAGATGCCAGCCAAACTATACTAGCGGTGAAGCATAACCTTGGTGCTTGTTGGGCAAATTAGGGTTAAAATGCAGAAAGTCTGGCCAAAGAAAGTCAATGGTGGCTATACCTTTCATGACTTCTTCAGGTATTTTAGTCCCTATATTTCCATACAAAAACTAAGTCTTGGCATAAAGAACTGTCCTACCTGCAGGCTAAGATTCATATTATAATTGGCTTGTTTCAGAGTTTTTGTTGATACCTATCAAAAAAATATAAAAATTTTTTCATAATTTAATTACAATAGTTTTGTACCCCGTGCAATAAGTCCAATATAGCTCTCAAAGAGGCGTGTGCTCCTGGTCTATGCGAAGGCGCTTGATCTGCAACTTGGTTTTCCCGACAACAAAACCTATAGAAATACAGTAGGTTTCGCTCATACTAATAAAGATTACCACCAAAACAATTAGTTTGCTGGAACGCGCTCATGTAGTGCGCCAACCCGAAGAGAAAATTTTGGTGCTTGGAAACACGCGTCGAGACGTTTCTTCTTCCAAGCTTATTCAATCACGTTTCTTGCACAACCATTTGTCAAAACGTCATCGTTTTCCTTTGTCTATTCAGAAAACCAGCGACTTATATTTATGCTATTTTTCTAAATAGACAAATATATCTAGTTTGGGCCACGTTAACTTTTGTTAAAGTCATTCATTGTTCGCATTCTCGTCAGCGAATTTATTTAATACGAGGATGCACCCTTTCCATTGCACGATGAATTGAACTCATGTGAAAACCAACCGCTGAAATAATATTAGGATTCAGTTTATCAGTCAAAATTTAGTTGTAGCTTTGAAATAAACGAAAAAAGAATGTGTTTCCTGCGTCCATCGGAAAGTAGCACTACGAATATAAGCCCCAGTTTACTCGATCGTCTGCGTTAGAGTCCGACATTTAAGATTTCAGGATCGCTCTTTTGTTTTCACTTTTTTGCAGGAGCGTAATTACATCTTGAACTATGACAACATATAATCTATTGCTGAAAATACCTTTGGTAAATGTTTGAGCTTTTCGTGTTCAGACGCCACTTTATCTGATTGTTTTTAGAGTCAGCCCTCAAATTACTAGCTCAATACACACTAAAATACGTTAGGCCCTAGAAAGGGCCCTCTAATGAGATTTAAGCCTCCGACCTATTTATGTTATTACCTCATTAGTGGTTCGGGCTACTCAGGGAACAAGTAGTAGCCACGAAATATCAGCGCATCATAGTTGAATTCGACCAGGCAAAAAGAGCCGGGTGGCGACACATTGTGTTAAAAACGCACGACAAATCACATCACCGGTAACCATTTTGTGAATGGCAATAAGCAGAATCCGTCAGAAGTGTTTTTTTTCTTTATCCAGGCTAAATGACGTGCACCTATCTCCGTAAATCATTGATATTCTTCCAAGAAAGCGTTCTTAAAGAGCGAGAACGATAACAAAATAGAAAAAAAATATATTTCAAATGTGTACAAACAAGGAAAAAGACAAGACGCAGAAACAACGAAAAAAGAAACCAGCCGGCGCGCATGCGCGAAAAGAGTTATGAGCTGATTGAGCGCTGTCCAGCTATCCTTCGCGCGGACGCCCCGTCGCCCTATCGGGAGTCCACGTGTCGGGTTCGTGGGATTGTGTGAGCGGCGCTTATTTTAGCGATTTGAATCGGTCGGGTGTCGTGTGCTGTTCTCTCCGTTCAGTATGGTGTCTTCGTATTTCTGTGTTGGTGTGCACAATGTACGCTACGCTCGATTGGACGAACTTAGTACCTGGACGATTCTACGCGCTACCCCGAAAATCTGCGTATGGCCTAACGAGTAGAAAGCGTTTTCACGCAGTGCTAGCCAAAGTTCGAAGCTCGATGACGAGCCAAAGGTAAAGTTAATTAAAATTCAGGACGACTTCGTGCATGATGTATGTATGATCATGTGCTAGTCGTATCTCGCCGGCAGCCGTTCCCACTCGAAACAACCAACGTCAAATGTGGAAGCCGTATGCAATAAAAAACAAAAGTTTTTGTGTGTGTGCTAGAATTTTCGGAGTGTGCTAGAATTTTAAACGCGTAAATAGCGTAATTTAGAAATCTTCCGCACCCTTCGATGTTATACGGAAATCAGCGTGGAAGGCTGCTACGAAACGTGATGACAACGAATCTATCGAAGCCGGCCGTCGGATACTTTGGCGGACGTGACATTGTTAGATATGTTTCTTTCCTTTTTTTTCGCTCACGCTTGCATTACATTTGGTGAAAAAATAAATCCTTATTTACGGTTGTTTCGAACCTATCCCGGTGCAACTGCCTGCAGCAAATCGCTGCTTTGATCCCACCGCGCTGGATTCTATGACGGGCGCGGCGAAGTGGATGTCGACGAACATCGTTCTACGCCTGAGCGAGTTGGGTTCGCCGACGCAGAAGTGTAGACAGCCCAGGTCCATCGGTAACGCAGATGGTGCTCGGAGCCTGAACTTACCACCATGCGAGGGGCTTTAGCGACGACGCCGACAAGTTACGATGATGCGTGCATGCCCTCCACGCGGCGGCCATGAGCTATAGCGTAACCCGCAGCCACTGGGCCAGCCGCTTCGCTCCAACCCTCCAATCACTGAATTTGTTTCCGACTGTGTCACGAAGCAAAAATGGTTTGCTCCTTTTTGCAATTTTAATTCGCTTATAACTTCTTAAATAATACGAATTTCCGAAACAAAACAAAAAAAAAACATTTTCCCTTCGTGTTCCTACGTTGGATGAGGTCCGTCCCAGCGCCAATTTCAAAACAGTTAAAAATCGTTAAAGAGCCCCTTTAAGATTGTGAATTCAGCGCACCAGAGCCTTACACGTATGACTGCGCCCCTCCAGTACCCTCCTTTGACATAGGAGTTATCGTGGAAATTACATATTGAGACAATATTACGAAAGGCTAATCAAACCCTGGGATTCCTGAGAAGAAACTTGTTTTTATCTGACGCAAAAACAAAACTAATGGCATATACATCCCTTGTAAGAAGCAAAATAGAATATGCGTCAGTTATTTGGAATCCCCACCAAGCCTATCTAGTTAATGAATTAGAGTCTCTCCAAAATAAAGCAGCCCGGTTTATAACACGCAATTATTCAACCACCTGTAGTATAACAAGTATAAAAGAGTCCGTAAATTTAACATCTCTCGAGAACAGAAGGCGAATCGCCCGTTTTTCTTTATTTCATAAAATATATCACTCTTCTACACCTTTTCGTCAAACACACATTGTTCCAGCTAACCGTATCTTCCCACGGCTAGACCACCCCAACAAAGTAACCCCAATTTTTGCACGCACTAACCTATACAAATACTCTCCTTTAACCTTGCCGTTTCTGAATGGAATGCCTTACCGTATGATATTGCAGTGACACAGGATTATCAGTCTTTTTAAATCTCCTGGTTCCTTTCATTTCACAAAAAACATATATTGCCCCTCGTCGCAGATAAGCCATAGTTTTGCAGTGTGTCGTTCGTTTTCTTTTTGTATTTGTATAATGTTACCATTGAAGTGCAGCAATTGAACTTTGTGATTATATGTACTGCTTTTTTGTGTGCCGTGGCTTTCTCTGTATATTTTTGTGTATCACTACTGTCAACGTGTTCTTTTTGTATGAATTCCCCCTATGTAATGCCCGTAAGGGCCCTTAGGATAAATGAATAAATAATAT
>JAZHYW010054531.1:0-17306 GCA_037355805.1 Ixodes ricinus
GCCCCTATAAAAGCTACAAAGCTATAAAGCCCATAATGTTTGTTCAATTTTCACTTCGCAAACCTACTGGTTACCTTTGTCAAAGAAAACCGCAGTTGATATAAATTGTGAGAAAAAGCTAGACAAAACAATCCTCAACCGTCTTTATGTTGTCCCAAAACTTAAGTCTATCGAAAAATATTTTTGTTCGATTTGACGAGCGAAGTAACCACAAACCGCTTTGTAAGTATGTCGTTCCAACTCCACCTTGCCATTGGCAAGCGGTCAGCCGGTCAGCATGAGTCAGCACGATAAGATAAATTGAAATGAAAAATTTACATGACGTCGTGTAAACTCCAGAGCTTTCAGCGTACCCTGTGCGCCGTTTTCAGCACCGTTTTCTTTATTTTTCGTCATATTCGGAGGGTGTTTTTCGGAGTCTATTTTTTGCAGAAGATTTCGATCTTATGGGAGTTTATATTTGTTTGATTCTCAATTCTCCGAAATTCTGAGTTTAATTTTCCAGTGATTCCTATTAAAAATAAATATATAAATAATAACCTGATGTAAACGTATGCCAGATAAAGATAAAACGCGCCTGTGTCGATTGAGATTTTTCAGTTGAATTTAGCATTGGTGACATTGCCATTGTCAATACTAATTCTTCCCACAACCAAAGTCGCACACAAGTTTTGCTTCGATAAACGTCGATACCTTAAAATCAATAAGCTCCTCGACGTAGTCGCTGGAAGCTATAGTCATCCCATCCTCTTCGTTTAATCTAGCCCGCGGCCGAGCGAGGTGGAGTGGTTAAGGGGGATTCAACCGCTCGTCACTCAATGGGCAAATTTCGCTACACAAACCTGAGTTTCAGGAATGCACCAGAGTATTCATTCTTTTGGAGGTTACTTATGATAACGTAATGAAGGTTGTACGGCCCTTGAATTTTTCCTTTAGAGCGCTGGAGATTTTTAATAAAATCCAGAAATATGACCGTTTTGACTGTTTTTAGCGCGTTTTGAGGCATTTTTGAAAATACAATTATTTAGAAGACAAACGTGACAAAACGCTTGGCCGTACGTACTAGGGGTGCCCCTAATCTTAATTTTAAGACCATGACGAGAAAGCAAAATATTGTTGTATTTGCGTATTTGTGTAAATAAAATCACACTGTTAATTTTATTTCCAACTTGTTAAACGAGATGGCGACACTAGTACTAAATGCCTCAAACCGGAGATTTTCTTGCTGTTGCTGTTTTTCGCTCGAGCTCGAATTCGACCGCGATGTCTCGTTGCTCGTGGATCGGTAGCACGTGTAGCGAAAGCTGCCGCTGTAAAGCTCGCTGATCGTGGATTCAATCCACCGCCTCTGTCCGTTTCAATCTGGATGAGCATCGTACCGGCGTGCTGTCATGTATCACTATTGCGTGATGCACGTTAAAGACGTCAGACAAGCAGCGGTATACTGCACTGTCTTTCATCTCCAACGAAGACACCAGATGCCCTCAGAGCTGACTAACTTCCCGCTGTATAGACATAGACACAACAGAATTACAATTGATGGCTCCGTTGGTCGGCACTTTTTGAACGTTGCAAAAAGAATAACAAACGTGCCCATTAGTGACCGACCCGAGGTTCCGCAACTTTGTCGCGAAGCTGCCACACACCTGCGATCAACTTAGACCCCTCCTTCGTGATGCCTCATTGTACATTATCAGTGCCTCACATTATATCGCACTGCATTATTATTATCACCCCTTATACGGGCCTCTCAGACATGGGCTGCATGCCTCTGTGGCGCCTGTACTTACGAGCACAAATAAATACCCACCTACTTACAAACGAATATTTTGGTTTTATGTGTTACATCAGTGAGAGCGGTCGTGTTCCTTGATGACACGGGGAAAATATTGATGCCTGCAAGTGCTGGCGAACCAGATTCTGAAGAACAGTAAGAATTAATGCCATGCATATTAGGTTGTTTAAATGCCCATACACACAGTTGCGTCCTCCTCTCAAATTTTCGCGCTCTATTCCAACTGCGGGCGTCCCATTTTCAGAGTTTAATCTTCCCGCGATGCGTAAATTATCTACACGGGCCAAAAAACAAGATTTTCTCAAAAACATTGCTAAGTGCTTGCACTGCACGCTCTCATCTCTTCTATATAAGTAACTAGAAGTAAATATTTAACATAAGATAGAAACAAAATAGACTTTTCCTTTCAAGCAGTTATATGACTGCAGACGCCAGCACGTGTTGCACGTGTAACTAGTCATCAGCAGACTCCTAGCGAAAGGCCTGATAAGGCTCTGAAGGCGAGACTTTTGTTGATTCTATTTTTTTTGTGTGTGCTATGTTAGCGCGCGTGGTCAAACGCTTGCATACGCTACAAGCGTGGCACGTAAGCACCCTAAGATCGTGCAGGGTTGAACAGAGATATCCTAATATGTAGGGTGCCTCAATGTCCTTCTGCTTAGGGTGTTGCCACCCTTTGTAGTACCCGATGCCGACAGAACGCGCTCACGGGTAAAATACAAATAAATCGACGAAAACAAAATATCGCCATAGCACAGTCAGCGCCACAAACGCGTGCCGGGACACGCTCTTTCACGCGCTTCTGAACAAAAAAGAAAAATAAAAGTGTGGGACAAAATGGCCAGTCTATCTATGCTGGAACGCAAACTACATGATGTAGAAAACTGCATCGGGCCCTGATTGGGTATTCTCTCGGGTCACGTGACATGACGTTGGAATGTAGTTTTTCCCTATGCAGTTCGAGCTATGCTCGTGAAATGATGCAGTTGGCGGTGACGTCAAAATGTCGTCACGATGCACTTTGACGATGCAGTTAACTGAGTGGTCGAGGCGAAGCCAGAGATCAATCTGCATCGTAAAAGATGGCGACCCTAACATATGCATCTCTACTGTTGGGTTCGCCAGCGGATCGAGTTTTAGAGATCACCGGGATGTTTTCGAGACGAGCGTTGCGAGGTTTGTGGGCGAATACCGGCTGGCCAAAGGTGTGACTCGCTGGCTGTGCGACCAGCTTCGCGGAAAGCTCCAGCGTTGTCGTGAAGGGCCCCGTGTGCTGACGGTCGAACAACACGTCCTCGCAGCTCTACGCTTCTACGCCGCTGGCGGCTTCCAGGGAACCGTCGGGAGCGACGAAAACAATGGTGTTCACCAGTGCTCTGTGAGTCGCGTACTTGGTGATGTCACCAACGCTATCATCGATTGCCTCGGATCGAAGTGGCTGTGTTACCAACAAACTCAAGCAGAGAAGGCGCTCACAAAAAGGAAGTTCTTCGAGCGATGCAAGTTCAGTGGCGTGATCGATAAATATTCTAAATACTCTTACACGATTCAACACGATTCAACACGATTGTGTTTTCTTTTGAGTGCACCCCATATAAGCGATTTGGCTGAGCGAAAAGCCAAGCAAGCAACGGTAACACGCTTAAGTTGAGCTAGTTCGTTTATACTTCAGGTAGGAAGAGAGAGAGAGATACTTTATTTTAAAGCAACTACTTCAGGTAAGGCCAGCTGAACTAGAATAAACATACACATAAAGAAAAGACAATACACACCGTGGGGCTAACAACTGATTTTCTTTTTCCTCCTCTTCTACTACGAACCCAACTTGAGGGAAATATTCTCTTTTCTTCTTTTTTGCTTCATACTTCACCGAAAATTTAACCTCCGATGGAACATTTTTTTCTTTCTCGTGCAGCACGAGAGAAGTTGCACTAACGCAGTCAAACATAGTCAAAAAGTAAAATTTGTCGTTAGTTGTTTATACAGCAGGAGGTTAGTCTGCCTGAACATGGCGACATTGTTACCCACTGTAGATAAGCAATTTAGCCAGTGCCGTACGACTGCTAGCCCGGGTCTTTAACGTGCATCACGCAGTAGTGATACACGACCACACGGCGGTACGATGCTCATTCAGATCGAAACGGGCAGGGGCGGGAATTGAACCCAGGATCCCTGGGTTCTTGTTAACACAGAGGTTCGGGCGAGATTGTTGCTCATGATCTACTGGGGGAACAGCGCACCGGCAAAACAGTCACTCGAGTCAACACACACACAAAAGAAAGAGACACTTACGCAGCGCTGTGTAAGTGTGTCTTTCTTTTGTGTGTGTTTTGACTCGAGTGACTGTTTTGCGGGTGCGCTGTTCCCCTGCAGACCCTGGGTTCTGCAGCGCGAGCTTTCGCTCCACGTGCTCCGAGCTGGTGTGCGCTAGCCCACTCGGCGATTCTCCGAAATTCCCTGTAGGGAAAACAAAAACGATGTAGTTTCAACTCAATCGCCACTGTTCGGCGACGTCACCGGCCACGTCACGGTGCAGTTCTCTTCCGATGTAGTTTGTTGGCGATGGAGATTAGGCTCCTCCCACCGGCGACGTCACGATGCAGTTTCTACACCGCTTTTTCCAGCATAGACAGACAGATTAGAGCCGCTAAATGAGCGTAGCTTATTTAGCGGCTCTAATCTGGCTCTAAAGCGCACATAAAGGCACCCTACTAATATGTATTTGGAAATTAAAAAAAATAATAATAGGTGAATGAGTTGCAAATAAGGCTAAAATACTTATTCCGAACAACATTTGTTTTATGAAACATTATTTCAGATATTTTCATTCTCTGTAGTCCTTGTTTGGTTGCTAGTGGATATGAAAAGCAAAAGAAGAAGCATGATTTCTATTATTTTTGAACAATTACACTATATTTTCTTAACCAACAAACAGGTGCTTACTCTGAGATGCAAATTGAATTTTGACGTTAGCGTTTTGGCGCCCGAAACAATTTTTTTTGTAAATTTAACACTTCCCGTTTTGCGGATTACTAAGAAAATCAAACGGGCCATCAAAAGGTAGAAAATACGTTTCTACCAAAGGTGAGGCGTACGTTTCTTTTTTTTTTCTTTTTTTTCTCTTCACCTTTCTAATTTTAGGCAAAATCAAATGAACCTCTAAATAACTTTAGTGTCTTCGTAATAACCTCGGGAGTTCACTATGCTATTGTCCGTTATGAACACCTCTTTCAACAGTGATGATCTTACTATGTCACGGTGGAATGAAGCGGTGCTACCTTATCTGTCTGGAAACAAATTGGGGTGTGTGTATGTTTATACAGTCTAGAACATAGTCAGCCTCAACGGGCGACTTGTCTCCCAGCTGTAGATGAGAAATTAAGCCAGTGCAGTACAACCGGTAGCCTGGGGTCTTTAACGTGCATCACGCAGTGGTGATCAAAGTAACGTTGGTAGTGATACACGACCGCACGCCGGTACGATGCTCATCCAGATCGAAACAGGCAGGGGTGGGGATTGAACCCAGGATCCCTGGGTTATACAGCGCGAGCTTTCGCTCCACGTGCTCCGAGCTGGTGTGCTCTAACCCACTCGGCCACCGATCCTTTTTTTTTTTTTTTTGCACTTGGCCACCGATTTTTTTTTATGTGTTTGGACCGTGGTCTGGACTAATGCCCTTCGATGTGTTTGCGTTTGTCTTGCAAGTGGCGTCAAATGCGCCAGTGCACGAGGCCCGTGTCTCGAGCGGCCCTTGGAAGCAGTTGTCGGCGCAGTACTGAAATGAGCGGCCCTTGGAAGCGAATGGCAGCGGAGCATCCGCTCCTCGCACGTGTCTTGCGCGTTTCGACAACAATGGTTGGCGGTACTTGTAAGTGTGAATTTTATCAAAGGAATTTAGTCTGCACTGGGGTGCCTTCATGTGCGCTTTGCTTAGGGTGGAGACATCTGGCCACTTTATCCCACACTTTTATTTTTATTTTTGTTCAGAAGCGCGTGAAAGAGCGTGTCCCTGCACGCGCTTGTGGCGCTGACTGTGCTATGGCGACATTTTGTTTTCGTCGATTTCTTCGTATTTTACCCGTGAGCGCGTGCTGTCGGCATCGGGTACTACAAAGGGTGGCATCACCCTAAACAGAAGGACATTGAGGCACCCTAGTCTGCACTTGCCGGCAGCGCCTTCAACTTACGGAATTTACGAGGATGGCTCGAGTGCAACATGGCTTTGTGTATTTGAGTGGTTCTTTTTCGCTGACAGGCAGACAGACGGAAAGTGTCCTTTCTTGCCATAACCGTTGCCAATGTTGTCAGCTGCTGTGCACTGGGCGCGCGATTGTGGACGAGTAATAGAGCCGCGCCACTTGCTTGGACAGAGAACTCCTTGGTACAGTTCACGGGTGGGAAACGGTTGCTATTGTTGCTTTTGACTCGCCGCGCAGAAGAGTGGATCTCGCCGACGAGGTCCACACCTCTGGACGTGCAGAAGTGTGGACCTCGCCGCGCAAAAGTGTGGACCTCGCCACTAAATGAGCTATGCTTAGTGTCGGCACTCTGTTCCCCAATATCGCTCTGGGCGCCGCCATCTTGGTGCTTCTACAGAGCAGACGCAACTGCTGATCGTCATGATTCAAAAGTGCGACTTGCTCGGCATTTGAGTCGGTGTTAGGAAGCTTATGTAATATTGCTTTGCTTTGTCGCGAAGCGTTTAAACATTTGTGGAGGACGTAAAAGCGTTTCCTGTGATTTCAGACGAATTTTCAGATAACTGGCAGCCATGATTTTAAGCCACAATATGAACAAGTGTCGTTACTCTGAAGCGTAGCTTATTTAGTGGCACTAGGGAAGATCATGGCAGAACAGCGCAGCACTGAGCTAGATTTCAGACGCCATGTTCTTCTATAGTGCCACTAAATAAGTTACGCTTATTTAGTGTAAACGTAGCTTACACTTATTTAGAGTAACGACACTTGTTCATATTGTGGCTTAAAATCATGGTTGCCAGTTATCTGAAGATTGATCTGAAATCACAGGAAACGCTTTTCCGCCCTCCGCAAATGTTTAGACAGTTCGCGACAGAGCAAAGCAATATTATATGAGCTTCCTAACACCGAATCTAATGCTGAGGAAGTCGCACTTTTGAATCATGACGATCGGCAGTTGCGTCTACTCTGCACAAGCACCAAAAATGTCGGCGCCCACAACAATGTTGACGAACAGAGTGCCGATATTCTAAGCGCAGCTCATTTAGTGGCTCTAGTTCTTCCCAGAAGTGGCGCGCGGCACGTGTCTCGATCATTTCCAAAAAAATGATTGGCGCCACTTTTCCCAGGATGGATGGGCTTTACTCCACAGATCCTGGGAGCAGGTTTGCAAACCAGTATTCAGACGAAGAGCAGGCCGATAGAGGACATAGGAAGTGCAAAACTGGCACTTTATTTTTTTTTCTGGCTTTGAATTAAGCTTTAAAAATAAACTTTTTTTTATTTTTTTTTTTGCAAAACAACGTTTGCGTTTTAAATGTGGTGGTTTAAACGGCCGCAACGCCGCACCCTGTGCTTTCGATAATTTCGAACGTAAATGGAACTTCGAGTTCATTCGGAAATCAGAGCTTATTCTACGTTTTGTAAGCCACTGTAATCTACGTATGGACTGGCTCGTATCTCGCGCCGCCTGTTGGCCGCTTCCTGCAGCGGCGGACGCAGAGCGAAGAAGATCTAGCTCGAGATCGGCGGCGGACCGCCCGTGGCCCGAGCCCACCTCGAGCGCCCGACCTGCATGCGCAGCTGCGAACATGCAACTCGTTTGTTCCGGAAAAATTCTGCGCCATCTATGAGGAAAAGGGTACAAATAAATAGCGGTTGAATCCCCCAAGGATGTAATAGAGAAGTTTCAACTGCCCTTTTCCTTATTTTGTACAATCTCTATGGTCCATACCTTTCACTGTTTCCCCCAAGAACATGCCCTCTCCTTTCTCCAAATCACAAATAGCATGACCCAAAGCTGGAAGCCAAAAAGAGTGGCTTCTGTCGCAACCCGAAATACCGGGTGATTCAAGGAGAGGCCAGGCTCTTTAAATCGACCGCAAAATTCGGTTTCTTAAGCTATCGCGCTACGGTTTGTGCAGCGTTGCCCACAGATGGTGCATTTTTTTTTTGTAAAATTTGCAAAGAGCGAACTTACCTGAGGAAAAAGTAAAGAAAGAAAAGGGCTTAGCTCCTATGGAAACGCAGCGACGCCACCGGTCTTCAAACAACACGGCGCCGTTTCGCACGGGAGACAAGAGATGGCGCAAGCGGTCGCGACGCCAACTGCCGCCAACGAACGAACATACGACGCCGAGAGCCGGCGTCTTTAGCAGACAAGGAACTGCAGTTCCTTGTTGTTACCGCGCCTGTTTTTGTTTCTGCGACTGTCGCCGCCTGCGGAACGCGCGCCGCTTTTGAGTCGAAAAGATCGTCTGCTAAACACGCCGGCTCTCGGCGCCGTATGCTCGTTCGTTGGCGGCGTTCGTTGCGCCATCTCTTGTCTCCCGTGCGAAACGGCGCCGTGTTGTTTGAAGACCGGTGGCGTCGCTGCGTTTCCATAGGAGCTAAGCCTTTTTCTTTTCTTTACTTTTTCCTCAGGTAAGTTCGCTCTTTGCAAATTTTACAAGAAAAAATGCACCATCTGTGGGCAACGCTGCACAAAGTCGTAGCGCGATAGGTTAAGAAACCGAATTTTTCGGTCGATTTAAAGAGCCTGGCCTCCCCTTGAATCACCCAGTACAATGACCTGTAGCCCTGAATCAACCTTGACAAGACAGGCGGTATGATTCCTTTTGACAAGGGTCCGAGATTTTAACGATAATTACGGTGGCATTATCTTACGACTATTCACACTGCGCTGCTAAAAATGTTAAAAAATATATATATTTTTTTTTTGGGGGGGGGGGGGGGGAAGGGAGGTGGCATTGCCACATAAAAGTTCGGAGTTTATCAGATAAGCCCGAATTGGCCAAAATTTTACCGGCGTGTGTATTTCGGGGTTTTTCGGATTTATCTGAAAAAACCCCGAATAAGTCACCGAAATATTCGTCTCTCGAATGCTGCGTGCCATGTTATCTTTTTGAACTGGTAGCCATGGTTACTATGAAGCACAAATACCCCGGTGACTCGTGGCGCCAGCGAGACGTAAGCGTTTTTAACGTAACGTAAGAGAACGGGGCTGTGTGGACCAGCCCTAATCTATATCGCCATTTTACGCGACAGCGTGTGTAACACTCAAGCCGCTCGCGGACCTTTCGTTCGCATCAAAGCTATCCACACACTCACTCCACGTTTTTTTAATAGACCGATCTCACTAAGCGTTTGGCGCATGCGTGACGCCGCCATAACCTTAGTTCGCCGGAGGCAGAGCAGTGCACGAGAGGGTTCGTGCCGTCTCGTGCTCTACGCTGCGCAGATCTCCAGCGAGGTTGTCGCACGTGCCTAAAGACTAAAGTTCCCTCAGTGCATTGCGGCAGCGGTGGCGTAGTCAAACTGCCTGGTGAGAACGGTCTATTGCTATGAAAGGTGTCTTCGACTATTCGCTATTTCTCGCGTTGTGTCGCCGGTGTGCAAATTAGCCCCCAACCACTTCCGGTTCTGAACTAGAACGCAGTTTTCGCTGTATTTGCGCAATACAAATATGCAGGCTTTCTTC
Source organism: Ixodes ricinus (assembly GCA_037355805.1). Classification (NCBI taxonomy): domain Eukaryota; kingdom Metazoa; phylum Arthropoda; class Arachnida; order Ixodida; family Ixodidae; genus Ixodes; species Ixodes ricinus. The sequence goes on from JAZHYW010054531.1 coordinate 9,473, forward strand.
TGGAAATTTCCACTTATAGCACTGTCAGACTTAATGCACATTTTATGATAAAAGAATGATACGTAAAAAATTAAGAAATATGGGTGAACCAGACGTGTGCTGGGGCTACCTAATAGACGGCGCCAGTGAGTTGGTTGCCAAACAAAGAAGTGCGAATACGAAACTTGCAAGCAGGGCGTAATGATTATACTCTGTTCACCCTTAAGCTGGGACTGCAGACAAATCTACAAGCGCCAGCTAGCCTTCCCTACTCTGACTTTGATACGTGCACTTCTAGCGCGAATGCTCGTTCTGCGGGAGACCACTTCAAAGCAGCAACCTCAAGCTCTAGTGCTTGGGGCAGTTTCTGCAGTCTCAGCTTTACGGTGAACAGAGTATAAAGCAGGGTGTCGAACCGAACCCGAACCCGAACCGAAAACCGGATCAAAACCGTTATTTTTGACCGAACCGGAACAAAACCGAAACCGAAATCGAACGCTTCATATTGAACCCGAACCGGAACGAAACCATAATCTGATGTGGCGGTTACCGGTTCAACGAAAACGGTTCAGGGCCAATTGTGTCAATAATTGGTCTAAATGGGAAAAGTTGCGGGCGTATATTTTTCTTATGTTGCCAAGACTAATCCTACATACTGTGAGATATTTTTACATTTTGTTTTTATTGCATACGTAATAAAAAATACATCATCGTCTGGAGAGCTTCAACTTTCCTTTGTTTCTTGGATTGACCCTGGCGGCGCGGTAGCGGCGCGGCGATTTCAAAGCACCGCTTGGCCGCTTGGCTACGAAATGTCCAAGTGTCGGAGCGGATTGCGCCACTGTAGGCACGGAGGCCTACGCGTCCGCGAATGTTTGACCTCAAGATGGACCGTAGTTGCAGTCGATGAGCCATTTAGCCAATCGAGCACCGAGAGCGCACCACGTGACCTTCCGCTTGAGTGCAGCGACACCCTGGAGGAAGGGGGACAAGTACCGCGCTGCATCGGCAGTATAGTTTGTAGGGTCGCCTGTGGTCCATTTCAATGAAAAACAATCCCTTCTTCAACGTGCTCAAAGTGTTACCTTATATATTAAAAGAAAAAAAAAACATGGGCTGTTGGAGGCAACGTTACTCGGCGATGATTCGCCGACGTGCCGCGCCCTGGAAGGAGGCCAGGGGAGAGGAGGAGGAGGGGGGGGGAAGGGTGAGACTAAATGTGTCTGTTTATTTCTTTTGTAGGTTTGTCAGACTAGCAAGGCCAGCATGTCGCCTGTTCAACCATTTTCTCATTTTTGTTTGAAGTCCTCTTTCATCGTCTTCAACTGAGCATTCGAGAAACGTCGTTCGCTGTGGTGGCATTACCGGAACTTTGTTCGGTGGCTGATAAGTACAAATGACCCGGTCTGAGTCCCTCGGACCGGGTCATTTGCATAGAGCGTTGTTTGCGATTAAAAGTCAAAGTGACTAGACAAAGCATCGCCACGAGATCTTTAGAACAGCGTTTTTCCGCCGGAACCCGAAGCGCTGTCAAGATGTAGTCACATTTCATTATACGTGCGTGTTCGACGTGCCCGGTCATTGACACATCGGCCAGTCTGGCCGATGCATAGACGACCACAGCTTAACGGGATTCGATAAACTACCCCAACTGCGCACTCGACGTCCCTGTTTCTGTGTTTTACGGCACATTTGTTTCCTCTCGTTCCCCTGTCATCCACTCTGGGGCATAGCTGTGACATCTTACTGGGTGCCGAAAACAGGTAGCATGTATAAAAAAAACACGTGTGTGCAGAGCAAAACAAACCAAAACATATGGAGGGCAAGCAATCTAGCTAGAGACCTTTTTACTGTTTACAAAATCACAGCCCAGCATCGTGCGTGTTTGTCGCTTCGGAAAGCGAGCAAAGCACGCGCTATACGCCCGAACACTAAAGATGGCACCAGCCAGAAGCTCTTTTTTGGAAAGGTCTATAGACCCATTCCGAAAATACGCCCTCTTCTGGCAGAGTTTGAAATACTGCACAGCTGCGTGTGCAAAAGACACCATAAAAATGGAAAGCCGATCGCTTATATATAGTTCACTTAAGAACAGAAATATACAAGTAATAGCCTTGCCATATGAATGGTGTCCTTTGCGCACGTCACTGTGCAGAGTTTTCATATCTGCCTGAAGAGAAAGTAGTATTGGGATGGGTCTATTGCAAGTATCTCGTGCTCAGAAAAGGCTGCAGGAAGTGCTCGGTCAATATTCAAAGGTCGAGTTAGGAACCGGTTCGAACCGGTTCGCGCTTATTAAAACCGGTAACCGGAGTGATATTATGTGCGCTACCCTAAACCGGAACCGAACCGGAACAAAATACAATGCTACTGAACCCGAACCCGAACCGAACCGAAAATAATGACCGGTTCGACACTCTGGTATAAAGTGCCTTAAAAACGCTCTTGTTTTTTTTAATGGTCGTTGATTTGTTTTAAGGTTGGTTCACAACACCAATAGACATGGCTGAACGTGTAAACCAGATACTATCTAAACGTGTGTTTTTGCAAAGGTTTTGAATGTTCGATTTCAGTTCGTCGCGTTCTTCGAGCATTATGTCTCTGACGGCATGATTGAAAATCTCGCAACACGCACAGGTCTATCGTTTGGGAAGAGGAACGTTCTCCCTGGATAGGGCAGGGAATGTTTAATCGTGTGAAATGAATTCTGTGGAAATTCGCTCCATACTTGCGGATTTCCACTATGGTTTCTGGAACGCGCCCCCGCTGGTGTGTTTACCACGTCCAAAAAGATTGGTCGTTCGATTTTCACTTGACGACGTCATAGGAAGTGGCAAGATGTCGCCGGCCGCGATCCTGGGTGCGGTACAGCAACGGTAGTGAATGTGGCAGACATCCACCACCGCTGCTGTGGTCTACCCACTATCCCTCCCTCACAGCCAATCAGAGCTCGGCGTCGTTCTGACGTCAAAAGAAGCAGACAAACTTGCGCTACGCCTAGGATGCTAAACGTACCACACGGAGACCAGGGCCGGCTTGCTAGAACAGCGTCTCAGCTGGGACTGGGTGAAAGAAAGCACTGCAAAGGCTGGGGCGCGCGAGCGTCTTGAGACGCAGCTTGAGTCCCGCTCAGCTCGTGCGCTGGCTTTGGCAGTGCTTTCTTTCACCCAGTCTCAGCTGAGACGCTGGTTCTAGCAAGCCGGCCCAGGTACCGTACTGGCACGAAAGAAATGCGAGACATGCTTTTGTTTTCTAGGCTGCCTGCTCGAGCTGCAAATCTGCGTGTCATTGACGTCACGCTGGTGAAAAGTATGAAAACATTGCAATGACATATTTCGCAAAGTCGCTTTCTGAATAGGTCTTTTGAAAATAAAAGATACAGTGTATCATTCTGTAGAGACCAAAGCGCGGGTATTCAGTATTTGTGGTTCGTTTGGGTAGCTAAAAAATCGACGGATTCACCTTTTTAATGTACAGAACATTGAAATGAGCTCCTTGCGTCAAAATTGTTTGTCCACGTTTTTGTTTTTTTTTCTGGCGAAAGCGAAGTGTTTTTTCTTGCACGGAATCTTTGCTCTAATGCAATTTCCTACCTTAACACCATTTCGGTTCACTTCATTGCTTTACGTATCTACCGGAATTAAGTGCTATCATCGTTATAGCACAACAAAGAGTTTGATCAATTCGAGGTGAAGGTCATTGAGGCCTCCAGTGTTTACTGGTTTTCAATGCGCCTAGCCGCGTGCATATTATGTGTAAATGTTACGACGCGGAAAGCACTAATACTGACAACGTTCAGTTTCTCCGGTGATTTTTTTTTTCGTATTGTATAGTAGTGTTTTTAATACCTTTCAATTCAACCCTGACAACTTTGAAGCGCCGTCTACAGCTTGAATGGACCTTTTTCACATACCGACGGCACCAGGCGGTGGCTGCACGAACTAAAAATCGAGGAAGGGACCTACCTGCGCTACCAATCGATAATGGGAGCTACGCTACCAGTTTCTTCGTTCTCTGAGCAGCAGGGCGTGCCCAACGCGCCGTCCAAGTGGGGCATCCGTGGCGTCCACTTAAACGTCGTGTTATTCTTTCCGTCCGCTTTCTTTTTTTGCGTAACACAATTATATGTATGCTGCAATTACGTTTGCTACTCGCTGATCTATAGCCTCCTTCCGAATTTCCTCGATTTTTGGTGCCAATTTCCGCCGCTTGGCATCGGGCGCTCGGGCGTGCGCAGAACGCTTCTCGGAAAAGGTCCATTGGGTTGTATAGATGCTCAGCAGGACAGTTTTTCAACGCATGTGCCAAGGTTTTATTTGTAGTTCTATCAACCACCTCTTTTTATTTTCTCAATTCGCCCAAAAATGGATTACAGAGTTTCTACTTATCATGCGACAACTAAGATGTCATTTTTTTATTAAAACGTTATTCATAGATTAGTTTCGTTGTAAGACGTTTGCTAATCAAAGAAGTCAAATTTGACTATCTTTATATGTTTTCTTTTCCTTATAGTGTAGTATTCGATCGTGAAAGAACTGGTTTCTTATAAGTGAGACAAATTTACTTTCAAAGTTGCACTCACCTGCTGTTGTAGCAGTTGTGCGTTTACTGGCTTCGGGGGAAGGTACACGGCAGTTGCGTCTCCTGAAACAAAACATCTACTCTTTGACAACCAATTTCAGGGGCAAACTGGCGCTTTACCAGGTAGCACTAACTTTGCACAAACGTGGCAATCATAGGGGTCTAACATATGGGCCTAATACGGTTTTGTTCCAAGACGCTAGTTACTGCCAGAGTGTGCATTTCTTTGTCGTTCTTAATGGCGTTTCTCCGACTCGCGACATTATTTCAAAAGTGCCAGGTTTGAAACAAAGACGGCACGTATGGACCAAAGAACTCAGCAGTAAAGTTGCTGGCGCTTGTTTGGCACTTTAGGCCCGAAGATTTCGAGATGCCAGCCAAACTATAATAGCGGTGAAGCATAACCTTGGCGCTTGTTGGGCAAATTAGGGTTAAAATGCAGAAAGTCTGGCCAAAGAAAGTCAATGGTGGCTATACCTTTCGTGACTTCTTCAGATATTTTAGTCCTTATATTTCCACACAAAAACTAAGTCTTGGGCTAAAGAAATCTCCTACCTGCAGGCTAAGATTCATATTATAATTAGCTTGTTTCAGAGTTTTTGTTGGCACATATCAAAAAGATAAAATATTTTTTTATAATTTAATTACAACAGTTTTGTACCCCGTGCCATAAGTCCAATAAAGCTCTCAACGAGGCGTGTGCTCCTGGTCTATGCAAAGGCGCTTGATTTCAACTTGGTTTTCCCGACAACAAAACCTATAGAAGTACTGCAGGTTTCGCTCATACCAATAAGGACTACCACCAAAACGATTAGTTTGCTGGAACGCGCTCATGTAGTGCGCCAACCCGAACAGAAAATTTTGGTGCTTGGAAACGCGCGTTGAGACGTTTTTCTTCCAAGCTCATACTATCACGTTTCTTGCACAACCATTTGTCAAAACGTCATCGTTTTCCTTTGTCTATTCACAAAACTAGCGTCTTATTTTTATGCTATTTCTCTAAATAGACAAATATATCTATTTTGGGCCACGTTATAGCTTTTGTTAAAGACATTAATTGTTGGCATTCTCGTCAGCGAATTTGTTTAATACGAGGATGTATCCTTTGCATTGCACGATGCATTGAACTCATGTGAAAACCAACCGCTGAAATAATATTAGGATTCAGTTTATCAGTCAAAATTTAGTTGTAGCTTTGAAATAAACGAAAAAAGTAATGTGTTTCCTGCGTCCATCGGAAAATAGCACTACGAATATAAGCCTCAATTTACTCGATCGTCTGCGTTAGAGTCCGACGTGTAAGATTTCAGGATCGCTTTTTTTTTTACTTTTTTGCAGGAGCGTGATTACATCTTGAACTATGACAACATATAATCTACTGCTGAAAATACCTTTGGTAAATGTTTGAGTTTCTCGTGTTCAGACGCCACTTTATCTGATTGTTTTTAGAGTCAGCCCCTCAAATTACTAGCTCAATACACACTAAAATACGTTAGGCCCTAGAAAGGGCCCTCTAATGAGATTTAAGCCTCCGACCTATTTATGTTATTACCTCATTAGTGGTTCGGGCTACTCAGGGAACAAGTAGTAGCCACGAAATATCAGCGCAGCATAGTTGAATTCGACCAGGCAAAAAGAGCCGGGTGGCGACACATTGTGTTAAATACGCACGACAAATCACATCACCGGTAACCATTTTGTGAATGGCAATTAGCAGAATCCGTCAGAAGTGTTTTTTTTTCTTTATCCAGGCTAAATGACGTGCACCTATCTCCGTAAATCATTGATATTCTTCCAAGAAAGCGTTCTTAAAGAGCGAGAACGATAAAAAATAGAGAAAAAAATATATTTCAAATGTGCACAAACAAGGAAAAAGACAAGACGCAGAAACAACGAACAAAGAAACCAGCCGGCGCGCATGCGCGAAAAGAGTTATGAGCTGATTGAGCGCTGTCCAGCTATCCTTCGCGCGGACGCCCCGTCGCCCTATCGGGAGTCCACGTGTCGGGTTCGTGGGATTGTGTGAGCGGCGCTCATTTATGCGATTTGAATCGGTCGGGTGTCGTGTGCTGTTCTCTCCGTTCAGTATGGTGTCTTCGTATTTCTGTGTTGGTGTGCACAATGTACGCTACGCTCGATTGGACGAACTTAGTACCTGGACGACTCTACGCGCTACCCCGAGAATCTGCGTATGGCCTAACGAGTAGAAAGCGTTTTCACGCAGTGCTAGCCAAAGTTCGAAGCTCGATGACGAGCCAAAGGTAAAGTTAATTAAAATTCAGGACGACTTCGTGCATGATGTATGTATGATCATGTGCTAGTCGTATCTCGCCGGCAGCCGTTCCCACTCGAAACAACCAACGTCAAATGTGGAAGCCGTATGCAATAAAAAACAAAAGTTTTTGTGTGTGTGCTAGAATTTTCGGAGTGTGCTAGAATTTTAAACGCGTAAATAGCGTAATTTAGAAATCTTCCGCACCCTTCGATGTTATACGGAAATCAGCGTGGAAGGCTGCTACGAAACGTGATGACAACGAATCTATCGAAGCCGGCCGTCGGATACTTTGGCGGACGTGGCATTGTTAGATATGTTTCTTTCCTTTTTTTCGCTCACGCTTGCATTACATTTGGTGAAAAAATAAATCCTTATTTACGGTTGTTTCGAACCTATCCCGGTGCAACTGCCTGCAGCAAATCGCTGCTTTGATCCCACCGCGCTGGATTCTATGACGGGGCGCGGCGAAGTGGATGTCGACGAACATCGTTCTACGCCTGAGCGAGTTGGGTTCGCCGACGCAGAAGTGTAGACAGCCCAGGTCCATCGGTAACGCAGATGGTGCTCGGAGCCTGAACTTACCACCATGCGAGGGGCTTTAGCGACGACGCCGACAAGTTACGATGATGCGTGCATGCCCTCCACGCGGCGGCCATGAGCTATAGCGTAACCCGCAGCCACTGGCCAGCCGCTTCGCTCCAACCCTCCAATCACTGAATTTGTTTCCGACTGTGTCACGAAGCAAAAATGGTTTGCTCCTTTTTGCAATTTTAATTCGCTTATAACTTCTTAAATAATACGAATTTCCGAAACAAAACAACAAAAAAAACATTTTCCCTTCGTGTTCCTACGTTGGATGAGGTCCGTCTCAGCGCCAATTTCAAAACAGTTAAAAATCGTTAAAGAGCCCCTTTAAGATTGTGAATTCAGCGCACCAGAGCCTTACACGTATGACTGCGCTCCCTCCAGTACCCTCCTTTTTGATATAATACACTTTTG
>JAZHYW010054532.1:0-11213 GCA_037355805.1 Ixodes ricinus
AAATATATACTGAAAACAATGACCGTGTTTCTTGAGAAGTTTGATATGTTATCACCGTCCCAGCACGGCTTTATCACTGGGCGTAGTACCGACTCGCTTCTTGAGGAATTCGTTGACTCATTAAACGAAACTTTTGACAACAACAAACATGCCTGTGCACTCTTTCTAGACGTTTCAAAGGCATTTGATTCTATCAGTCATAAAGTACTCAAGAAAAAAATTTACGACTACGGTTTCCGGGGGCCTTTTTTGTATTCTTGAAGATTTCTTAGCGAATCGGACGCAGCACGTTTCAGTTGGCAAAACCAGCAGTGTCAGCATAAATTTGAAAGCTGGAGTGCCTCAGGGTCTGTTTTATCGCCACTATTGTTTAATCTTTACGTAAATGACTTAGCCAAGACTGTTTCCGCTGCGATATTTATCAGTATGCCGATGATACTTTGTTAGTTTCTCGGCATATTAATTTGTACTGTGCGATTTCTTCACTGCAAACCAATGCTACCCGGGTCATAGACTGGTTTGAGGCAAATTGTATTGAAATTAACATTGATAAAACAAAACTAATGTGTTTAAGGAGTCCCCTGAAACGCAAATGTCCAGACATTCCCTTTGTGTTGCACTCATCGAAATGTACGCGCTGCACATGTGCACCTATTCAATTTGTATCTTCCAATAAGTATTTAGGAATCTTTTTCGACAGTGATCTGTCGTGGAATTCTCATCTGAGTTATGTCGCCAAGCGACTGCGAAGTGTATCATGTATGTTGTATTCTACAAAGACTTTTTTTCCATTTTCTGTTCGAAAAATGATAGTTAATGCTTTAGCCTACGGGTTGCTACGGTACGGTATTACTATTTATGCAAACTGTTCAATGGTGTGGCAAAACAAAATCGACGCGACCCTAAAGATTATTTTGAGGGTGTAGCGTTCACGTCTTTTTCTATGCCGAGTGATGAATTATTTGCATCCCTGTGCCTGCCGCGCTTTCTAGCTCTGTTTAAGAGATGTGTATTAGAAAGCATATCTGGCAAAGTTCTTTTAAAACGCCTCGTGCTGTGCAACGTGTTTTGAGAGACGGTGAACGTTTCATAATCCCACGTGTTTATACAACATATGGAAAACGACTGCGCTCATTTTATGTACCCGAACTCTTTAACGGCTTACCGGACACGTTTCTTGGGATAACTACAAAGCGTCAATTGAAAAAAACAACTATAAGAGCAATATGCTAAAGTTATACTTACGTTTTTCAGTTCATATGCAATGTTAGTCCCCTTCGGCTTTATATCATTAAATTGACACTAATCTTGAATAATCTGCAGATAGTCCCCCCATGCTGACTCTAATCTTTGTTTCTCTTTTGGCCTTTGTCTCCAATATGGAAGAGCAATATTCGTAACACGTGCTTATCTCTAGTTTTTGGCAGGGTTTTCGTCTGCGGCCTGATGTTATTTGGTTCAGTTGTGCATGTGCTTTATGTTTAAATGAGTATTATGCGCGAGTTTGTATCTAGATCCCGACTGCTGTGTGTGTGTTTTTTAAATTTTACATTGTTATTTTGCGTGATATCTTTCAATGATTAGTTTGATGTTTCATTACACCGCTGCCGGGTCCAGTCCCACAAGCCACTATTGGCTTTTGACGGACCCGCATTTGTATGTGTTGTATTTATATTTGTGCAATACAATTATTATTATTATTATTATTATTATTATTATTATTATTATTATTATTATTATTATTATTATTATTAATAACGAGACACAGCCCCGCCAGTACTGGTTAAGTTTGCCTCAGTCGAGATTAAGGAAGTCTGGATGGCTGCACGTGGCAGGCTGCAGAAGCTGCCTGATAACGAACCTAAATTATATTTTAACGACAACCTGACCCCAGCAAATAAGGAGCTTTTCTGGATGACGAGAACAAAAGGGAAAGAAAATGGATACAAATACATTTGGCTCAAAAACGCAAAAATTTATGCACGAAAAAGCGAGGGCTCTCCGGCTCTACGCATAAACTCAGTTAGGGATCTCGAGAAGCTCATCTAAGAAATGACAACTTGCTTTTCTATTCCAGACTGTGGCTCTTTTCACCAGGTTTTAGGACCTACTTCTGAGTACTCTTTTACCATTATTCACGTTAATATTAGGAGCTTACGTAAACATTGGGAGCAGTTTCGGGTTTTAGTAAGTCATTTTAACCCTCCTATTGACGTATTTGTGCTTACTGAAATTGGTATCTCATCATCGCAAAGCAACCAGTTTGTTTTGAATGGTTATAACGAGTTGTTTTACACTCGTGAAAGCAGTAGAGGTGGTGGTATTGCTATATATGTTAAAGAAAAGTGGCTATATACAAGTCTGAATGTCTCTTTCGCTCATGCTGAATCTCTCGCTTTAAGTATTTCTCAGTCTGGGTTTTCTTTATATTTATTAACAATTTACAGGCCTCCATCAGAAAATGTCTCACTTTTCCTTGCAGAACTTGAAGTTGCACTTAAAGAGTCTCGCTCCGAAGGGCAATTTTGCATGGTCGGCGACTTGAATATCGACACCCTTAAACCTTACAAGTCCAATGTCTGCGATTACTTAACCCTGCTTTCGGAATATGGAATCGAAAGTACTATCAGCCTCCCCACAAGAGAGGAGCTCCTATCTGGAAAGTTAGTCGTGTCCTGCATTGATCACATAAATACCCGTTCTCCTGACACCACCATAAAATCAGCCGTCATCACTAATAAGCTCTCCGATCACTACTTCATAGGTTGTCGGTTAGAAAGGGAGGTGAACGAGCGAAAAGAAGAAGCACGCGATTGTACTTTCGTTTCGATTACTGATACAGTCAAATTTGATTTGTTGGTGGCTACATTTGACTGGAATCAAATATTGATGTCGGTAGAGCCCGCCGATATTTATAGCGTTTTTGTAGAGGTATTCCAGTCTTTCTATCGTGACTCATTAAAAGAAGTGAAATTCAAGAAACGATCGGATAAGCCCTGGGTAAACACCGACATCATGGTAGCCATTAAGACTAAGGAGGCATTGTGGCTGCGTTCCCGTCGTGCCCCTAACAACTTGGAGCTGAGAGCCGAATTTAAATGCGCAAGGAACCGAGTAAATGCGATTATTAGGTCCGCGAAACGCCGTTACTTCCAAAGGAAGTTTTTTGAGACAAGATCAAATCCACGGGAAACATGGGAGTTAATAAACACCTTCAGAGGGCGCGCATCGCGACAACCGATCAATATTTCTCTAGAGAGGCATTTCGGAGCTAACTTACAATCCACCGTCGATGACTTCAACAAGCTATTTGCTTCGACATCAGGTATCGCCAGAGATCGTAAAGATACCTCTACCAGTTCAGAGCATAAGCTCAGATCACCTTCCTCGGCATTTTTACCTCCTCTTGATTTAACTATATTGCGCTCTATTTTATTTGGTATAAAGCGGAATAAAGCACCTGGAATCGATGGCATCCGCGTTGGTGACCTATGTCGTAACTTCGATGCAATTAAAGAAGTCCTCCTTGTCATGATAAATGGTTTTTTGTGTTCTGGTATTATCCCCGCTGACCTGAAAACTGCACTTGTGAAACCCCTTTTAAAGGAGGCACACCAAAAAAGCATGAGAGCTACCGTCCTATCTCAATATTGCCATGCATTGGGAAAATATTAGAAAAGCACCTATTCACCGTGATGTCAAGCTTTATTGACAGCTCTGATATATTGTCAAATAACCAGTATGGTTTTGTGGCAGGGAAAGGTACCCAGCTACTCCTGGAAGACTTTGCAGATCTTATTCACACCGCATTTGAGAACAACCTATTTGCGTGTGCCTTTTTTTAGACCTATCTAAAGCATTCGACGCCGTTAGCCATGATGTGCTTCTCAGCAAACTACATAATTTCGGCTTCCGCGGTCCATTTTTTCTTCTCCTACAAAATTTCTTTTCGGAGCGTTCGCAGATCGTGTCTGTAGGACATTTTAGGAGCACGCGCGTAATGATAAAAGCTGGTGTCCCTCAGGGTTCGGTGTTGTCGCCACTTCTGTTTAATCTATACGTAAACGATATTTCCACCAGAGTATCTAAGTGTCGTATATTTCAGTATGCAGATGATACCTTGCTCGTCTCTCGCCATCTGAACTACTATCATGCTGTAAACTTATTGAAACATGATGCCACGCAAATAATGGACTGGTTTGATGAAAATGTAATTACAATTAATGCATCAAAAACAAAACTGGTATGCTTTAGAAACCCACTCAAGAAAGTGAACCTTGACTCACCATTCACTCTACACAAATCGAATTGTATTGACTGTCATTGTTCTCAGCTGGACTATGTTGATAAAGTTAAGTATTTGGGAGTGTATTTCGATTCAGACATGTCATGGAATTCCCATATGTCGTACATTTGTAAAAGGATTCGGAGCGTAAGCTGTTTACTTTTCAACAACAAAGTTTTTATGCCGTTTGCGGTAAGAAAGTCTATCGCGCACGCCCTGGGCTATAGCATAGTTAGGTACGGTATAACGATTTTTGGTAACTGTGCAGAGCTATGGAAAATTAAAATCGATCGTATTTTGAGGGCCATGTTAAAAAGCGTTGGGTATAATTGGGATTTTCCGACTGATATTAATGTTTTCGAGGCACTACAGATGCCGAATTTCTCTGCTCTTTTTGTACAAAGTGTAGTACTTCGTCACTTTTGGAGCAATGATTTCAAGCTCCCCTTCGTCAGTCATAAAAGTCTCCGACATACGTCACGTTTTGTAACCCCTCGTTGTGTGACGCGCTACGGCAAAAGAGTTCGCTCGTATTATGTGCCCTTCATCTTTAACACACTTCCAGATAGCGTCATCGAGGCCAGTACAAAAAAACAACTGAAGAAATTGATGAACAGCTCGTCTCTTTAGTATTGCTGCAACATTGTTTTCTCTCTTTATTGTTCTTCCTGGTGTATAATTCACATTTGAGTATGACTTGTGTGGTCTTGTCTGACTTGAACAGAACCGTGTTTGTGTCATGTACATATTTTTTTCTATGAATATAGCGTACATATTGTGTTCGTGCTAGGAATAACTATTCCATTATCGACAGACTAATCAAATCGCACGTTCCTCCTTGCGAGCCGATTGTGTTGTACTTTATTTCGGATAGTTTGTGAAACAAGTCTGTGTGTGAGTGCGTGTGTTTTGTGACTCATCTACAAGACAAGCCTACTCTGCCTGACATTCTCTCTAAGGAGACTAACATTTCGGGTGACTTCTGATATTTTCCTCTTCCTTTATTTTACAATGGTGGAATTGATCCCACAAGCCTCTGTGGCTTTGATCAGTTCCGGAACTGAAATGGCATATTTGCACCACGGAATAAAACATTTATTATTATTATTTTTATTATTATTATTATTATTATTAGACCTATTATTAGACCTATTAGACCTATTACATCGGGGATTTGATCGTAACCTCTGTTCTTCTGCTATTTTTTGGATGTGGCTAAAGCGTTCGACACGGTCAGCCACAAAGTTTTACTTCATAAACTTTACGAGTACGGCTTCCGCGTTCCTTTTTAGTATACTTCAAAGTTTCTTCTCTGAACGCTCGCAAATTGTGTCAGTAGAGAATTTCAAAAGTACTCAAGTAAGGCTCAAAGCTGGTGTCCCACAAGGTTCGGTTTTATCCCTTTGTTGTTTAATCTCTATGTTAATGATATCTCACTAAGACTTGATTCCTGCAAAATATTTCAGTACGCAGATGACACTGTGTTAGTCTCTAGTCACTCTCGATTTTCATCACACTGTACGGTTATTGCAGCATGACATAGAATGAGTAATGGACTGGTTTTCTGATAATTTATTCACGGTTAATGCCGGTAAACAAATCTTGTCTGCTTCCGAAATCCCTTGAAGCGTGTGACTCTTGATACATCGGTTGCTCTGCATAGGTCTAATTGTCAAGACTGTGAGTGCCCCACTTTGGATTTCGTCGTTCAGTACTTTTAGGCGTATTTTTGACTTCTGACATGTCTTGGGCAACACATTTGTCGCACGTCTGTGGCAAACTTCGAACTGTTAGTTGTTTCCTTTTCAACAACCGTGTCTTCATGCCATTTGCTGTCCGACGATCTATCGCTCATGCAGCTGGCTTATAGTGTACTTAGATACGGTATTACGTTGTTTGGTAATTGCGCAGAACTCAGTAAAATAATGTAGACCGCATTTTGAAAGGTTTATTGAAAAGTGTTGGATATCAGCTTGCTTTACCGCAGATACTGATATATTTGAAGTTGTACAAATGCCGAGTTTCCGCTCACTATTCTTAGAATGTGTCGTGCTTCGCCACTTCTGGTGTAATGATTTTAAACATCCACTTATAGCACGTAGGAGCTTCGCAGCTCAAATCGTTTCGAGACGTCTCATTGTTATGCCCAGATACGGTAAGCGAGACGTGCTTACTATGTACCTTTCATTTAATAAAACTTCCGATTTCTTCTTTCAAGCTACCACAAAAGGCAACTGAAAAGCTGCTAACTAATATTTCAATCTAGGTCCGCTTGAGGCTTTTGCTTCATCGTGGCGCTGTATATCATGTGCTTTTTTAAATATGATGTGACTTCGTCATGATTGTTGGAACGTGCCTGTTATTGAACCTTTTTGTTTCTTTCTTTGTGTTTCGTCGCGCTTGACTGCCGGGTCCTGTCTTTCAAGCCTCCTATTGGTTCGACAGACCCGTTTTTGTATTTTGTTTCCACTTCAAATGCTGAATAAAGATTATTATTATTATTATTATTATTATTATTATTGTTATTACATTATTATTATAATGAAGAAGTCCCCAGGAATCGAAGCTCCTTTTTACTGCTCTGCGAGTTTTCACTCGTAATCGCTTTCAATCGGAACATCCGGCGCCAACGAGCTTTTTGTGACTCGGACGATTCCTCTGCACCGTTGCGGGCACCGACTTTGCTCAAGATCGGGTCCCCAGCGTCTTCACTGACAGCATTCCACCGGGTAGGCCTAAGTGACTTTGCGTCTTCGCCCGGCTCGGCTCCTAGAACGCCCGTTGTGCGCGAGCTTGCCTGGCACGACGATCTCCACGGTGAGCAAAGCATCTCGCGCCAGCCTGCCCAACACATCAGGGTGACGCACGTGACACGGGAGTACAGCACTTCACATCTTGCCCTTCTGCGCGCGTGCATGTCTTCTCCACTCAAGTGCGCTCAATGCCACGAGAAGATTGTGAACGATGGTCGGCACATGTCCTGCGCCGAGTGCAGAACATCGTATCATCTCGGGAAGCTTTGCTCCGGTATTGCGGAACTACATTCAGGACCATAGGGTGTCGGAAAACGGGAGGTCTGGCGCTGCCGTGTGCCGACAACAACATAGCGGGAATGAGTCTCGAGTGAAGCCAGCCCGTCACAATGCGCGTCTCCTGGTGGTACAGATCATCTTCGGTCGCTGGAAGCTAAGCTGGAGTGTCTCACCTTGCTGAAGGCCAATGTTGACACCCTCCTCGACTTACCAACTCAGATGAATCAACTCCTGACATTGAAGCCAGTAGTCGAGAGCCCAAATTCGCAGTAACGGAGGTTCAGAAGGCCGTAGACTTCCTGTCAGCAGGTACGACTCTCTGCTGTCTACAGCCACGACCAACTCAACTGCGATAACAGAGCTCGCGAGGAACCCACATGCTAAGAACCGTGTGTAGCAGAAGGTCTCAGACCATCGAACACCACGAAGGAAGAGCTTGAACGATGATGACCGGTACAGTCGTCCCTCAAACCTTGAGATGCATGGACTCCTCATGCCTCGAGCGAAACTTGGTCTCCGTTGTGGGCGAGTTGGCCGGCAAGCCTAGGCCTCGAAAGCTTTCAGCCAAGGGACATACTGACGGTGCATCGTCTGCCATCTCGGCGCGACGGCCCTCCAGTCATCTTGGTTAGATTAGCTTCAGTGTCGCTAAGAGAACAGTGGCTCGCTGCACAGGTAAGCTTGAGGACTCTGCGCAGCGGATTGCTGTCGCAAACTTCTTCCTCAACGAGAACCTAACGCGAAAAGTAATAGAACTCTTTTGGATGGTAATGGAAAAGCAGAAGCAAGCAGTACCAATGTCACTTGGGTGAAAAATGGGGAAGCTATTTGCAAAGACAGGAACCTCGTCACTGGTCCGCATCCACCAGCTGGCCGACCTGGAATTGATTGTCTCAACTCTTTTCTTCTTTACTGAAGGCTTAGAAATAACAGTGGATAACAACCGCGTCGAAGTAATGGAAGTACAATTTCGTCAATGTTCAGGGACTTTCTCGTCATTTCAACGTTTCTGGAATCAGCTAGTGATAGTACTCTTGGCTTCTTACATGTAAATATTATGAGTATTCGTAAATATTGGGATCAGTTTATTATAACTGTAAACAACATATCCTCACTGTTGTTGTCACGTTTGCTAACAGAGATTAATGTTAAAGACGATTTTGTGGTGAGTTCCGATACAGGGATATAAATCATTTTTTCTTACACGGCCGATTGGACGAGGAGGAGGAATTGCGATATTTGTTAAGGACTTGTGGTGTACTTGAAACACTTGATGTAGAGTTTTGCCATTGCGAGGTGTTTGTTCAACGAGGCTATGGAATTATGAGTGGTCCTTGATTGTTATTGGCTTTTTACAGACCTCCTCAGTTAATCCTTTAAGATTTTTAAAAGAACTAAAGAATACATCGGCAATTTTCAGTCGGTCGACATCTGTTTAGTAGGTGATTTCAATATTGATACGCTCCAACATGCCAAGTCCATTACGTATGTGACTATCTCAATCTTTTAGCGCATTTTGTCTGGAGGAACTGATTTGAGCTCCAACGCGAGAAGAACTTTTGGATAATCATCTTGTGGCCTCGTGTCTGGATCATATAAGCATACGCGCCCAATGTTGTTGCAAAATCGGCCGTAATAGACAAAATTAGCCGACCATTACGTGGCGGTAAACCAAGCATCCCAACTCACTATGAAATCAACAATAACGATAAAAACACTGGAATAACTGATAGAATTAAATTTGATAATTTGGTGGAAACTATGATTGGAATAGTTTACTTCTATTCAAGACTTTGATGAAGTAAGTACAGTAGGACTAGAGATATAATTGACTGCAAGCAGATCTACAAGGTCTATCACTCTGAGGCGGTGACGCAACAGAATGGTTAACGAGAGATAGATTGTCAGCTATCCGCATGAAGATGTCCTTTAGACTAGACGTCGGCGATCTCCAACCAATACTCAACTGAAAATGAATTCCGAAGCATCTGAAATCGATGTGGCCGCGCTATTCGATCAGCCAAAGAAAATATTTTCGAGATAAATTTTTAAAGGCGTATAAATATTTCATGACTTGGAGTTTGATAAATCAATTACGAGGGCACGGGTGTAAAATCAGATCGATGTCCTAGAAGAAAGTGTTCGGTAACAATACGACAAAACTAGTGGAGGATTTCACGAAATTCTTCGTTACATTTTCTACAGCCGTGACTGATACCATGTTCGCAGCTAGATTTTTCTGATTCAATGTTTTCGCATTCCTTCCCGAATGTCTGAACTTGATCCGTGCACTTCGCTTTTGAGTTTCAAACTAACTAAAGCCTCATATTTATGGCATCAGGCAAATATCTGCGCTGAAATTATGATTCTATAAAACAGTGTCCTTCACATGTTAAATGATTTCATTTCCTCCGGGATGATCCCGGCTGATTGAAAGTGCGCTAGCAGTCGGGGGTAGCATGGCGAGACATAAACCGACAATTATCGACCCATTCCCATTTTGCCCGATTGTCCAAATCTTGCAGAAAACATATATTTCAAACTATGACGGCTACATGATCGCTTTAATATTCTGTCGCCCAGTCAATAGAGTTTGTCAACGGACGTGGACACAACCACTTTTGGAAGATTTTGCAGATGACTGCTGCATCTCAGCCTTGAGAGGCATCAGATTGCTTGTGCGCTTTAACGATGTAGCAAGGCGTTCGATACAGTGAGTACACCAGATTTACTAACGAAATTGCAAAACATTGGATTCCGTGCCATTCCTTTCTCTTCTCCGTAACGTTTTAACTGAGATACATACAGCGAGTTTCTAGGTAATAGTCGAAGCTCCCGAGTTACAGTGCTGGGGTTCCCTAGTTCAGTTCTTGTCACCTCTTCTTTTAACATTTTTGTGAAACGATATATCCCATTCAGTATAATGTGCGAATTGTTCCATATCGGATGACACAGTGTTGCTTGTCAAACATCTTGATACCCTGTAGCAATCGCTTTTACCTTAAGAGGACACTTGTCAACTTCATGACTGGTTTAAGACAAATTGTCTGACGATAATGTATCTAAACTCAGCTTGTCTGCTTTCATAATCCTCTAAAGATATTAGCCAATCATCTCATATATATATGCATACCTCTTTGTCTATCTTGTAACTGTTGTCTAGATCTAACGTAGATCAAGTTGAAGAATATTTAGAATCTAAATTGAAAGTGATTTATCGTGGAATTCACTTGTCAAAATCTTTGTAAACGACTGAGAAATATCCTGTTTAATGTATAATACGAGTCTTCAATACCATGGCTTCAACGAAAGAGACAATAGCTCACGACTTGGTACAGTACAGTGTTTTGCGGTACGGAATAACTATTTTTGCCCAGGGACGATGGGTCAAAAATTGACTCAGTCTTAAAAGCGAATATTTAAAAGCATTGTATATGGTTCCATATCGCAAACTGTTAGCAGACTGTGTAGTCTTGGCTTGCCATTGTCTCCACTCTTTATTGGTTTCAATTGTATTGAAACACTTCTGGAGTGATAATTTCAAGTACCCCATGTCGTATCTAGATCGCTCACACACTGAGGCCATGAAATGGCTTGTTGTGACAAAATACGGAAAAGGATTCAAATTTTATGTTCCTATATATTTAATAGCCTACTGACGATGTTTACAATGTGGACTCACTAAGAAAATCCAGTTAAAAGTGCTCCGATGTAAAAGTGCAACTTTTTGACTGTGCTGTGTGGCGTACATGTGTTTGTAGACCTCTATCGTTTATGTTATGACAGGCGTTGTTTGGAGCGAGGTCGTGTGGGGACGCTTTATCATTGGAAATTGTAGGGTCTTGTCCAATGTCTATTGTTCATTTTACAGACCCGTTCACTATCAAGTGAACTAC
>JAZHYW010054533.1:0-15485 GCA_037355805.1 Ixodes ricinus
GACGAGCGGGATCGATGTTGCCTCGCAGCGGGCAAGGTTTCGGTTTCGCTTTGTGATTTTCGTTTAAACGAGGTTTTCAAGAAAACTATTTAGCTTTTCGGAAAACGAATCACATTAAGCAATTATTACTAGTTCTGACATTGTAATCACTCGTAATCCCAAAATTTGTGGAATTGACCGGGATTGCCCTCTAAAACATTGTGTAATGTTTTTGGAAGCTCTTCAGTGGTGCATTGAGAAATGACCGAAAAGTGGGGCCCTTACCCGAGTATCAATGACAAAACCGATGTCCTCTAGCTTGAAATCGTTGTGGTTCCTCTCCATGAGCAGCCTGTACTCCCGCTTGGCGTTTGGCTCGTTCTCCCTGCCCCACCGCATCCCCTCGGTGCAGACGTCGGGTCTTCTCTGGAGGACACAGTCCACGAGGCTTCTGGGGTTTGTTGATGGCTGGAGCGTTCTTATCTTAAATAACAATCACAGTTTGATTAAATTAGATCCTTTGTGAACAAGCAACAAAATAAGCACTAACAAAGCATTGGTAAAGATAGTGTTGTAGTGGCAGGCATTGCAACCTTAGCTGAGTTCTGAGTGAACTTCAGAGACGTCACTGTGGCACCCTTTGGACACAATGTATGATGTAGCGTTGGAAAGCATCAGGTAGGCTTGAAATGTATCAGGACTCAAGCAAGGATGTTTCTAGGTGTTTACAAACCCAACAGTGCCTAGAAGTCTCTCGGACACGGCTTCAAAAGTGTATGGGGTTCGTCACTGAACAAGCAGGCACCTCAATGACAAACAATTGTCACCGAGGTTTGTTTCGTATTACATTATAAAAAGAATCATTCTCTTCTTTGCTTTGAAAGCTGCTAGTTACTTTGTTATGCTTCATAGAGAGTGTTTTCTAATACTACCCTGTAAAGACTAATGGAGCAGCAATCTGTTTATGCTGGCCTAATGTTGTTTTGTTCACTATTGCTAGATGACTAGGGAATATTGGGACTTTATGCGACAAAACAACTCAGGCTACGAGCGACTCCCCAAATGCTCCTGAGGAGGGGACCACCTGGGTCTCAAATCTGCCAGTTTGCAATCCATAGACAAATAATGCCTCAGCACCAGGAAAGAGGTCAAAGTCACTAGGTGTCAGTACGGCGCAACCATGTAGCTGTCACACACTTAAAAATATTTTAAACAGTTTGCTGTTGTGACCTTATTAGTTTACACTGCAATGCTATGTATGAAATGCTAGCACTGTGATTTCAGTGCCGCCCCATCTATGCAACACAGACGAAGAGGTAAAGTCACTGAAACATGACAGAGCGAAATGATGTTTCTCAAGTGACAATAAATCAAGTGAAAATGCCAACACACCCTGAACATGACTGAAGCAGTCAGCCGTCCGTAGCGCGCCTCTTTCCAAAGAAGGCAGTTGGCCTGCTGCCTAGTCGCCTTTTCAATCCTCTCGACCTCGGATAGTGGAACGAAGAGGTCCGCAGGCAGGCTGTCCTTCGTCGAGCCGGACTTCACTGCATTCCTGAAAAAATTAAACAACTTGTTAGTACAATGCCACTTACCTTTCAAAGAGCTAATTCATGTCAATTTGATTAAATTATCTTGAGTTGAATTAGATTTGATGATTCCAGAGTGCCCTAGGGTTGCCCTAGGTACCTCGACATTTGGATATGACAGTACTGGCTCTGAAGGGCACTTAATTAATCCGTATTTCAAATTACCCGAGACCAGTGGCGTCACAAGGGGGGGGGGGGGCGGGCGGACTGCCTCGGATGCAGCGCTCAGGGGGTGTCGCGGCGGGACACTAGATGTGTGTGTGTGTGTGGGTTAAGGGGGGGGGAGGGGACGACGGCGGGCCACGTGAGAGCGGGGGGCGGGGGGTGTCGCAGCGGGCTGCCGCCCCGGGTGCCACTGACCCTCATGACGCCACTGCCCGAGACAATGGCAAAGAGACAAATATGCACAGTCGAAACAAAGACACAGGAAGAGAAACATCTAATTTTAAGCAGTCTCTTGTCCCCTCTTTAATTAAAAATGTTTCTACCATTTTACCGCCACCTCGGGTAATTTACAGTATGATGAACATCCACCAGCCGCCTGCACACTCATTGTCTTTTCGCTGAACTAGATCCAGCTGCACAGACGACCAATGTTGTAAGCACCATGGCCTAATTATGTGATCATTATATCACTACCAATCTTGTTACCTCTTGTCCATTCCGTTTTCAATGCTCACATTAAGCCTCCCCACAAAGTGCAGTCATGTCAACATACACGGCACGTGGCTTCATAGGATGGGGATTTTCACATTTTCCCAGCTTGTTCCCTAGTAAATTCGGGTGACACATGATTAAAATCAGCTAACAACGTTAGGAAACCGTTGAAGAAAATAGAAGACAGGAAAGACGCTGAAATTCACAATGTATTTTCTTTCTTCTCTTTGGAAGATACACTGAGTTGTGAGTTTCAGTGTGAACTCAAATGAACAAGGTGTGGATCACCTTTACATCATGTGGTATGTACACACATTATGCGAGTCTCTTTACCCAGAAGTGAGGATGATAGAAATGTCAACACAGCTGAATCTCCAACGGCCATCTTGAGAGCAGCACCCTGACGCGATCACGTTTAAGTCTACTACCTTTGTGCTAGTAATGTACGATGCAGATTGCTTCCACTAGATTATGCGACTGTCGAGGAGGATACATAGGTCTTCACTTCAGACGATCAGAGACTGGTTTCGGGTTCTATGGACGAAGGCAGTGCAGTGATGTGCCTTAATGTTTGAAGCAACGCGCTAGTTAGCAGATCGCCCCAAACCACAGAAAAGCATAGTCAATTGGCAATATATTTGTTACTTATGCTGCGGACTGGAGTGACGGACGTGAGGATCTCACTATTTTGGTGATTTCTTTGCTGCAACCTAGTTCTGCGATTGTGGTTCATTCGCACAGTCCAGCTGTTGACAACCCTCGAGTCTTGGGACAAACCATTCTCACTAGGGCAGCGTCCGACAAAAGCAAACATTAGACCTTCTCGAAGCTTCCACTGCATCCGAAAGCAGTGCAGTTCTCTCACCTCCAGCGTGGTAAAGCTGCATGAACGGACCCCTCGTGGCCTTCAAGACGGCGCCGCGAAGTGCACTGACGTCACTCACGAGACATACACGTCCCCCGTGTGACGTACCGTGCCAGCCATGCATTAGTGCTGAACCAACGGCCTTCAGGTAATTCGGGTTGGCATGAATAAATTAGGTGTAGTTGCTGCACTTGCACATACAAATGTCTCGCAATGCCCCCACCTGCTATGGCAAAAGGAATTCACCAGTCTTCGTAACCGCTATCAGTAATTCGAGCAATCAAATTCGAGTGGCCCCCAAGTGATCACAAACAAATTTTGACAAGTAGAGTGATCGCTGTGTCACTTATTGTACCACAATTACGTGTTTCTTGGATCGTACCTGTTTACCAAGAAACATGGTGCGTGCTAAAATTAATGCATCTGCCTACTACCTTTATCTCAAATCAATAATCAGTATTTTTGTTACGTGCAATATTTGTAGAAAATTTTGTAGTCAGATATGCTTGCGAGTTCAGCTTCTGCGCATCACGTCCGCAGTGACACGTATGTTCTCATTTTTGGTCAATTAGCATAGTTTTACCCTTCAACAATGAAAAAATGTTATACCGCAACAGGCTGTACGTTTCCTCGTCCTCCGAGGCAGAATCCGTGTCCTCGGCATTCAATTTTGGAATTGAGCGAAGTACGGCAGCTTGAGGATTGACCTCCTGGAGCCTCCGGAACAGTGCCTCATCTCCAGGCACGTAAGCTGCGGCAACATGGTCTGGTTCCCTTGGAATACGCCTGGCCGGCTTCCCAGGTTTGCACAGGTTTATCTCGTCCAGTGGCACCATCTGTGCCTAAAATGTGCAAAATGATGTGCTGTTTCAGAATAACATTCTAGCTTTAAAAGGATCAATAAACTTGACCTTCTTGGCCACGTTCGCACTCCAGACACAGGGATTGGATGTGCAAGAGGCCCCATCCGTGTTTTCACGAACTGTGGACTCCACAGCGTACAGGATCGCAGCAACATGGCTGCAGACCTCAGTCAGCCTGCATAAAATGTGAAACAAAACCTTTTAATATGTATGAGATTGTATTTTCGCCTATTGTCCACGACACACTACCTCCACTACAGGATTCAAACTGTAGTCAAAATTATTCATTTAGCGTCGCCCGTACGGAGGGAGTTGGCTGAGGTAATAGACCCAACGTAAACCCCCAATAAAACCCAGACGTTGTATCCAGTAAACGATCCTCGACCAACGCGTAAGGGAGACTGGGCGTGACAGGCACGTCGCGGCCGAAGGTGGCACGATCTCAGCTGTGGTGCAGCGGAAGAGCTTTTTCGCCCAAGCAAGGCACCGAAGAGACATTATGTTCAACGAAAATAGGTCATACCCAGCTTTGCACGTGCAGTGCGCAGCGCGCACCCCGCCAGACGCGTTCGTCAGGCACACCCAGGCGTCGTGAGGTTCAGTGGTTGCACGCTGTGACGGCATCACTTTGGCTCTCACGAAGCAGACGGCGGCTCCTTGGGGCTTCCAGAGCTTGCACTCTCGTACAAAGCCTGTGGTGCAACGAAGGTTAGTTAAATTTGAGACCCGAAACGCTCCACAGATATGTTCGCAGGCGTATCACTGAACCGAGCATAAAACTCACCAGACACGAAGTAATTGTAGGCCTCAAGAGACTTGTACGCCTGTACCGTGTCGGCCGTGAATTGGCTTGGCGAGAAAACCAAATAAATGACGACGTGAGCCATCGACGTCGGTGGCAGCAACTTCACGTCGGAACTCCAGCAGGCCTTGTTTACATCGTATGGATCGTCGAAGGTAACGCCGTCCACGCACAGTTTGTCGCGATACCGCTGCCGTTCAGGCTCCGGGAGCGAGCTCAAATAGTCGGGCTTCACGTGCGCCATACGTTAGCAGAAAATACGACGCACAAATAAACCAGAAGTGAATCTACAATGTCAACAGCGAGCGCACGCCACACAACGCAATGGCGAAGACAGGCGCTTTTGCCCACACAGCTACTGCGCATGCGCGGCCAGCCGACCGTGTTGGTAAACAGAGCCGCTCCGCGTGTCGGTGTATAGACCGTTTTATCGTGGGTAGCGCCATTTCAAGAGCGAGAGAGAGAAGGGGAAAGGGCTACCGGCGCATTCCTCCTTTCTGGGTGTGTAGAAAGAGTGAAAGTCCTGGATGAGAGGCTTGGCCGGTGTTGGGTGTCTGCATTGTCGGAACTTCGTTCGCGCTTCTCTGTTTTAACTAAAGTGGCAAAGCGGGCGAGTTGGTTCATGACTTATAAAATTTAAAAGCGCTAACAAAGGAAGGCGAACAGGACCTTCCTTTTTCGTCCCCGTCTTTGCTAGCGCTTTTAAATTTTATAACTGTTTTAAACTCGCAAACTTAATTAGACTCATGGGCCTCGATGGCGACAGTCCCCCGGTCATCGGGACACCATTGCTTGGTGATAGGGTGCACGAATAACGACAGAAAGCGTCGAATACTGTCCGAGGACCTATGTAGCATGCATGGAATCTGGCAAGGCGATTGCGGCTGCAATGTTTTTAAGCTCCATCGCTTTCCGCATGACTAGAACTGATGAACCGTTTATCAATTTTTGCTCGCAACGGGCCTATTTCAACGTAGCCGTGTTTAGTAATCAACAAGCGATGCACGACACGGGAAACTCAATTAACTTTTGTAAACACCCGGAGCTGCTACAGATCGTTTTGCTGCGCTGCTTTTATCTTGCGTGTCCGTGTTCTTGTATTTCCCTGTGGATGAACGACGAAGACGTTCTAATGTACTAATATCGAACCGCAGAAAGCCTCAAAGCAGCCACGAATTATTTTACTATTTGATGCAATATTTTGAGTACTCGCCTCCAATTTCTACCGCTCACACGTTTGCTGCCGCTGTTCCCCCCGTCGCCGCACTGGTGGATGCCATGACTCGAAGAAAGAAATGTGCACACTGGGCTCGAAAACGGATTTAGCACTAAACACTTAGACACAGACAGGACAGGACATACACAGAGCTGACTATCAACTATTTAATACTTCTTCTTCCTCCACCTCCTCCTCTTCTTAGTCCCTTGACAATTCAACGATTGCGAGATAAGATGCACTTTTTAGAATGTTTTACGAAGAACAAAGCATAATAAGGACTATACATATAAAAAATAAATCGGACCAAAACAAAAAACTATTCTGCATGAACGAAAATTGAAAAAATTGAAAAACTATCCGCAAATACCCAAGCTAACCCCATACATTTCGACTTCCAGTCACTGACATTAGTATCCCGTGGATGTTTTGAGAACTTCTTCCCATGACTGTCCTCACGAGTCACTGCCCCAAAGCCGTAACACACCGTAGCTATTGTTTTTCTTTGCTGTGCAGCGTGATGGACGGACGGACGGCAATCGTGGAATGCGAAGGGACTAAGAAGAAGAGGTGGAGGAAGAATAAGTATTAAATAGTTGATAGTCGTCTCTGTGTATGTCCTGTCCTGTCTGTGTGTAAGTGTTTAGTGTTCAAGCTGTTTCTTACAGAATTGTACCTACTAGCTCAACTCACACCAGTTATTCGAAAACGGAGATCGCAACACACGTGACTTAGCCTGCAGCGAATATCCAGCGCTTCAAAGTGCCCAATTAATGGAAACAACCCACCAGCGGCATTCCAAGGAGAGCTTTTGCCGGCACTCTGGTATCGCACAGAAGATTGCGATCCAGGAAAACCGATAGAACCAACTTTTCAACAATTTCCAGCCACACCCGGCGGCGGAAATGAGCCTTCAACTAAGTGTTGTAGATAATAAAATCGAGCCAATGTCACCACTGCAAAATGTCAATATTAAGATAAATTCAGTTACAAAATTTTACAAGCTGAAACAGCAATTATCGCGAGAAAACTCGCACGCACCTTTCGAGTGGACCCCATGTTCATCGGTGGTACAGCGTTCGGTGCGCGCTCCATTCACAAAATGTTCCGAGCACAGTGGAGAGGATGGCACGTCTTTCCGGTTTACGAACGCAATCCACTGCCACCAGAGACCAGGGTCATGTGGAAGCTGAGCGATGGAGCTTAAAGACATTGCAGCCGCTCTCGCCTTGCCAGATTCCTTGCAAGGTACATAGGTCCTCGGACAGTATTCGACACTTTCTGTGGTTATTCGTGCACCCTATCACCGAGCAATGGTGTCCCGATGACCGGGGGACTGTCGCCATCGAAGCCCGTGGCTCTAATTAAGTTTGCAAGTTTAAAACCGAGAAGAAAGCTCGAACAGAGTTCCGGCACTGCAGACACCCACTGGCGAAGCCTCTCGTCCGGGACTTTCACTCTTTCTACACACCCAGAGAGCGGGAAAGTGCCGGTAGCTTTTTGCCCTTTTCTCTTTCGCTCTCTTTCAGTAAAACGGTTTGTACATAAGCCTCAATTGTATTCTGAGCACCACTGTCAGGATTCAAACCCACCAGGAGGTGGATCTGTATGTCCTAGCAGTGCTAGCCGTGAGTGGGGCACAAGCATCAAATCAAGCCTAACTAGGCTGTGTTTCATATCCTCAGGTGAATGCATCCCCGGCACCTGCGTCCCAACCGACTCATTCACCAGCACCAGCAAGTGGGGAAGGCGCGTCGGGTGCTACAATGGTAAGTTTCTTTTCACTTAACATTGTACTACAGTCTAAATGATGAGAAATCATTGAGGAGAAAATAGGATTCACATAGTATGTGTAAAGCACTATTTAGTACTCAACTGAAAGTTCAAGGACATAATGAGAGTAGCCATTGAGCAGACATTCAAAAATAAGCAATCTTTTGTCCCTAATAGGATCGTTTTCGTAGAATAATGTAGCCTGTTGGTATACATAAGCCTCAATCGTATTCTGAGCACCACTGTCAGGATTCAAACCCACCAGAAGGTGGATCTGTATGTCCTAGCAGTGCTAGCCGTGAGTGGGGCACAAGCATCAAATGAGTTGTCAAGCCTAACTAGCCCGTGTTTCAAATCCTCAGGTGAATGCATCCCAGGCGCCTGCGTCCCAACCAACTCATCCACCAGCACCAGCAAGTGGGGAAGGCGAGTCGGGTGCTACAATGGTAACTTTCTTTTCAGTTAACATTGTACTGCAGACTAAATGATTCGAGAAATCATTGAGGAGAAAATAGGATTCACATAGTATGTGTAAAGCACAATTTAGTACTCAATTGAAAGTCTAGGGGTATAATGAGAGTATCCATCGAGCAGCCATTTTAAAATAAGCAATATTTTGCGCCTAATACTGTAAACAATCTAATTTTCGCGGGCTCAACTTTTTGCAAATTGGGCCAAAGCTGAAAATTTGAAATTATTCGCAGGTTCTAATTTTTGCAAATCGAGTGTAGCTTTCGTAGCGTTCACATATTGCCCGAATTGTTCGCGGGACGTATTTTTCGAGCATTGTAGGCGATTTGCGAAATTCGCAAAAAATAGGCCCCTGCAAAAATTTAGTCGTTTACAGTATACATTTTATTGCATATACTGACCAATAGACAACCTGGGATCATAGCTGTCGAACATCAGAAAGAAGGGTGTATTAGTACAAATGGCATAACATGCCCCTGACAAGCGTAAAAAGCAAAATATAAATATCAATGGTTGCTTATCCCGCAGCCGAGCCCGACACGAAATGTTATCTGGCGAGTGGCCCACGCTCCGAGTGGGGGGGGGCTGAGGCAGCTGAACCAGATGTGCGGCAGAACAGCTGGCGAAGCAGCAACTTGCGCCCCTGGCGCCGACTCCGCTTATTAAGAGTGATCCGGACAGAAGCGAGCGAAAGAGTTATGACAGCAAGCAGAAAGGTCGCGCATGCACGAAGCGCGGCTCTTTAATGCGGCGGCATATGGATGCTTCCGTCGCGCGCTCCCGTGCCCTGCATACTTTTGCTGCCAACTGTACATACACATGTCGGCTGTCAGCCAACACTTTCCACCTTAAACGTTCAGTGTTTCCAGTCTTTTCTTGGCCGACACCTGCACTGCATTCTAATGTCCCATTTGTCTGGGACTCAATGCACTGTACTACGTTCGTCTGAGATTTTTGGTTTAGTCAGGCAACGGGGTGAGCGGTCAGAGAGGACAATTTAGTTTCCTTTCAAGCTTGGGACATTTTAAAAGGGGGGTTAAATTGCCTGGTCTGTTCAGGACAAAGGGTTAGTGTATCTCTCATTCATTGAATTGTATTTTTTTTAGTTCAGACAACATCATTTCTACTTCGTTAGGGGGGGGAAGGAGGCGGGGCAGGCTTGTGTTTCTACAACAAGAGCAATTATTTCCAGCGAAATTAAACTGAGCTTAAAAAAATATAGCAAATCACCGAGAAAAAAACTTCGAAAACCATTCTTCGATTTTCACTAAAAATAATCTCCAAAAACAAGGAATAGTCTTTTTATATGCTTTCTTGAAAACACTTGCATTTCTTATGCTCTTCTTTACGTGCAGACAGTACCGTACCCTTAAATCCTCCTCAAAAAGCCGTCATGCTATATATTTTCTTCAACTCTATCAGTATTCACGTGTTTCATTTGGAAATGAAATTTTTTTTCTAGGTTGACATTGGTCGCCATATTCTCATTCCCAGCAAGAAGTGGGAGGATTTGCATGACCTAATGGTGGACAGTCGTTTTACCAAAGAGGCAGCCACTTCAATCTGGGGCGCAGACGTTTTGAAGGCGAAGAGCCCGACGGGGAGACTATCGAACAAGGCAAAGGCCCTGGGGCACACAGAGGCCTTCCCTCCTTTAACACCAGAGAAGGTGGACGTACTGCGCAGTGAGTAACATTCATACTTATGATTTATGAGCACTTTAAACAATTAATTTTCCCAGCAAGCCTATGCTATCAGTACAATACAAATTTCTGTGAAGGTGTGCATGAATGTTGTATCTTGTTCTATAAAAATCTGAAATATAAACTTGCCGAAGAAAAAAGAAGTGCTCTTTTCTTATGCACGGCATCCTACTGCTAACGATTGGGGCGACAGGCAACCGAAAGCGGTCGCACTCCACAATGGGTGTCTACCCATATGAACTGCAAAGCACATGAAGCATAGCTGGGGAAACTTGCTTTGTTGTATATTGGTTTGGCATCCTTTTAATGTGATCCTTTCTTTTTAGGCTTCTTCATAAGCCGCCTTACTGACAGTGGTATCCCTATGGAGCAGGCTGTCGGCCGTGCAAAGCTGATTCGCAAGTTCCTGAGCGAAAAATGCACGGACTCGAGAAGGTAACGGGGCAGGTAAGAGAACTGCAAGACTTGCATTAGGTCTGTTCGATTCGCCGGAACGTTCTGCACCAGTTCAGTCCCAGTTCAGAGATTGCAGGATTTGCGCAGGCATTGCCGGTGAAATAGAATGTGCCAGTTTCTACTCTGACTGAGCCAGTACAGCAAGTTCAGGCGAATCAAACAGGCCTCCTATTATGTTCACCTCGCAGTGTTATCTGTGAATTTAAACAATTATAACTCTTGGTGCTAGGGCACTTGTACTTGTCCATGAGGAGGAACAAAGTATTTTTGAATGCCACTTATAGAGAAGTCAATGTTTGGTGTTTGGGAAACTCTGTCAAGCGACAACAGTCTGCTTTTTTTCTTCCTCCCCTCTCCCCTGGAGAAAAACAATAAAGTTGTAGTTGAACTCGCAGGCGAGTTGGGGGCATTCATCTTCAAGGACCCTAGAGACGAGAAGACAAACGGGACAACACATCCTCGCCTTTGAGACGGTGTTGTGTTGTCCCGTTTTTGTCTCCTAGCTGGTGTCTGGGGTCCTTCAAGATGAGAGGTTTGCTTATACAGTGGCGAAAAATATAATGTATGCCAGGTGAGGACTTTGCTTCGGAGCAACTCAGTACTAAAAAAAAATTAAGCTGTGACAAGGTTTTGTAAGTTGTTTTCGTCCCTCTCTTGGGTGGCCAATCGGCTCGCAGTCAGTGCCAATTTTGGCACAAACCATTTCTCGTTCATTATATGATGACCTTATCACCGACTTTCCAGGTGCTGAATACTCAATACTTTTCCTCTCACCTATAATAATCTGCAGTAAAAGCTATGCTCTGCCAGGTCTGAGACGGCATGGTGTACTGCTCTGTCTGAGCCACGAGACGTATTGCGACGACTCCTCAGAGCAGGGGCTGCACCCAGGGGTGGGGGAATTTTGGGGTTCTGACAATGGCCGGCAAGCTGGCTGGTGGCTACTAGTGTTGTTTTAATTAGTGTTAATAATCGAAAAATGACAAGTATTTTTTTTCTTTAAAAAAACCATTGCGATTGCTTGGAAGAAAGAAGTAGTCGGGCTTGGACTCAAAAATGTCTGCACATCTCGAGTGGCGACGTTTGCGCTCTGTGTGAGCTCGGACCTTTTGCAATACTATTATAGTCAATCTTTTTCACTGTATTAATTTCATCTGTTCACCCAGGGTCACAGGTGGAAGATAAGTGGTTTGCAAGCAAGAGCTGGAGCTGTGATGTGGACACGGCCTGCCAAGTACCGAAGCTTGACAGTATTTTAATGAAGAGTGCAATCAATATACCTAAAGGGGCACCGAAGTGGTTTTAGAAAAGATTTTTTTTGTATGTGATATTGTTTGAAAGGTGTTAATACATATAATAATTTCTAGATTACAATACTGCCTATTTCTCTTGGGGCAATTTTCTGGGCAATGGAACATGTGGACTCTTGTTTCTTACGGACTACATGGTCTAGATCAATGAAGGTCCTACAATACATGCAGATTCCAAACAATTCTATTATGACTTGTTTTGACAAAAAGTCTCATAGGCACATTCGGATAAGACTAGGCGTTTTCATTGTGGGCGAAGGCATCGCTTGCGATTCGGTAACAAGCACCCTTTGTTGACCACTTCGCCTGTTTTTATTTCAGAAACCACTTGGCATTTGTCAAAGACGGTGCAACTGCCATCTCTGGAGTGCACCCCTAGGTGACCCGACACAACTTTAATATGTTCCATCTGTGTTCTCTGAGCCGATCGTTGACACATCTTTTTTGACCGACTTAAAGGGATTCTGAACCAAAGAATGTAGTGTCTATAATAAGTGGCGCACATTCTTTCCACGAGCGAGCAGTCGCCGGTGTGCGCGAGCACACGCAACGAAAATGACGTCAAAGACCTCCATTCCCGGTTAAGATGACAGTGAAATGCATGGGCTTCGGGCCAAAGGAGAATATATACTGGCTTTTCATCTCTACAAGTGAAAGCTACGTGCTTGTTAGACCAATCAATCGCTTACCTTTTACACCATACACCACTGTGTAGATGAAAAACTTGTCTTTATTCTCCTTTGGCTCGAAGCCCATACATTTCACTGTCATCTTAACCGCGAATGAAGGTCTTCGACGTCATTTTTGTTGCGTGTGCTTGCACACACCGGTGGCTGCTGTCTCGTGGAAAGAATGTGCGCCGCTTATTATGGACACTAAATTCCTTGGTTCAGTATCCCTTTAACAGGGACCACAAGATAATAGAATAGACCACTCCCTGCACACAAGTTACAATATATATATTTTTTTAGTGCATCCAATCTTATTTTTAACATCTGAATTGACTTTTCTGCAGAGCCCGGCTGCTCTTTTGGTGCTGAGAGCACAACTTTGACACCTACAGCACCAAATAAGCTGGCTGGGCTCTGCAGAAATGTTAATTCAGACGTTACAAGTAAGATTGGATGCACTTAAAACACCAAAATCAATTCGTGGCTTGTGTCAGGGAATGGCCTATTCCATTCCATTATCTTGCGGCCGTCGTTATTTCGGTCGAACAGGAAGATGTGTCAACGATCGGCTAGGACACCAATATAACATTTTAAAGTGGTGTCGGGTCACCTAAAGGTGCACTGCAGAGATTGCAGTTGCGTCCCTTTCTTCGACAAATACCAAATGGTTTTTAAAAATAAAGACCACGCGTGAAATAATAGAAGCTTGTGATATCGTGAAACTGGGACCAGAATGTGCTTGCGCCCCGTCGCTCGTGCTTTCTGATAAAGAGCGGCAATACTTGGAGCGAGGAGGGCATACCAGTGACGGTGTTGTATTGAACACGTGAAATGTATTTATTTTTTCCTTCATTTATTTGGCATGGCATGTATGCTATTTATACTGAATGCTAACATAAATCTTTAGATGAGAGTCAGTGTTGTGTCCTGTCGGTGACTTTTCACTTTGTCCTTGTCTTTGCACTGTTTCGTTTTTAATTATGTCTGTATACCAAATAGCCCAAACTTCTGTGATAATCACTTAAGTGTCCCTTTAATGGTAATTAATTTATGTGATAAAGCAGTCATGAATATTTTAACAAAGCTTGGTAACTAATGTGCAGGTTGTGAATATTGATTGAAGATAATTTAGTGTTTTGTACTTTGTGTGTGAACTTGTTTTTTAGTGAGATTCCAGAATGACAAACTAGGTTTTTATGGTTTTTAAAGAGATGATGCCATCGTAAAAAGTGGACAGTGTGATATCCATTATTTTAGTCCACCAGTGCTGAATGATGCCTTTTATTGCAGCATAGTAGTGAATATGCTGAAAATAGTGTGTTTCTGAACATGTGGCACTGAACCCAAACAGAAATCCAAAGTGTAGGAGTTCCGAGTTCTTAACTACATTATAATTACAAGAAGACAGCTAGGTTGTTGTCGTCCAGCATCTGCCGCTAAATCTGTGTGTTTATCTCGTCTTGCTTAACAGTTCATTAGAATATGATCACGTTTTATGTTTTGTGACCTACAACTTAAGTACAAATGTTTGTTCCGTGTACAACATTGAAATAAAAATTTGCTTTTATCCTACATTAAAATCTTGTCTTGGTCAATTGTTTGCATCCATCTGGGCCTGCCATGCAGCTTTTTTAAAGCTGTATTCCTGGCTCGAGATGTTTGTGAACACCTCTACTCCATTTCATACTCGGTACTCAATGCTGTCAAGGCTACTGGCACGAGCATGTGACTTTATCATGAGCTTTGTGCACGCCTTTGCACTTGATGAAGCCACATGCGCGTGTCAGTAGCCTTGACAGTGTTGTACACTAATTATGAATCGGAGTATAGAGAACTGAATTTCTGAGGGGCTAATGGGTCTAAAGGGTTGTTGGGTCTAAAGGGTTGACGGGTCTAAAGGGTTGACAAGTCTAAAGGGCTGACGGGTCTAAAGGGTTGACAGGTCTAAAGGGTTGACGGGTCTAAAGGGTTGACGGGTCTAAAGGGCTGACGGGTCTAAAGGGCTGACGGGTCTAAAGGGTTTGAAGGGCTAACAGGGTCCCATAACACATCAAGGCTGATGGGTTATTTTCAATAGGGACGCCGTCCTGGACGCAGCCATTTCGTCTGCAAGCTAGTGGAACTCAGAGTGGAGGACATCCCAACACGGACCATCGGCAGAGGCAGCACTCAAGGCTCCGGCAAATTATCTTATACAAACACAGCTTGAAGACAACTTGTAACCTCCCCAAGCAGAACAGCGGCCCCAAACAAAGACACAACACACAAGTTCCAACCGTCGCGCCAAATTCGTTTTTTTTTTTCATTTTTTTGGCTTCCGGAGCTGCCGTTGACGCCGACTGGCGCTTCGAGCGAGCGCGACGGGGCCGCGCTGATTGGCCCGCGCGCTCTCTCTGTCCTGGCACGTGAGCACCTCTCCCCCTTTCGAAGGCATCCGCGCTGCGCGTGGAGACGCTGCATGATCTCCGGTCCCAGGGCACCGGCGCATTCCAGGCGCTTTACTCATAGGCGCACCTGGCGCAGCGCCACATTTTCCCGCGCTTCTCCGATATCAGGTAGGAGGCTCCCTGCGGGCCCTGCCTCGCCCTCGGGCACTTATGCTGGAGCCTGTAAACGGTTTTTAGTTGCAGGCCAGGGTGGATAAAGGCCGCGGTAAAAAGCGGAAAAAATTATAAATTCCGAGCGGGAACGATAGGCCGGCAGAGGAAATGAACTTCTATGAGGCGGTTGCATCACTGAATTCTTGACCTGCCATGCGTCAAAATATGAAAAGCTTTTATTTGGTCTACTAGTCTCTTATGCGACATCTACGCAGAGGAAATGTCTGTAACGGCTAGACATTTTTGCTGTGGCAAAGGTTCTATTTTTGAAACACATATTCGCCTATAGAAATAATAAATCTTGTTCTCCCATTTTTTTATCGTGAGTTGTGTGGAGTGTAAAAGCCCAAATCGCTCATGTAGAAAAGAATAGTCATTAATGCGGTTCTCCCGCTTGGGAGTTAAAATTAGAAACATTGAAACCAACTTGATCGAAATGAAAAAGGCCAATGGGATCCATTCCAATGAGTTAATTATTTTAAACTGGACATACTGCTAGCTTGACCTGTTCAACGAGCAGTTCTTTAGTT
>JAZHYW010054534.1:0-23042 GCA_037355805.1 Ixodes ricinus
AATCAGATATTCGCAGCACCTGGTGATCTAAAGACGAAGTTGCAAAACCAGGTTTAAGAAACACGCAATGAAAATCGCTAATACGGCAGGAAATTAATCACCCTCGGTCAGTGTATCCGATTTAGATGAGAAATTTAGACAGTGCGGTGCCACCGCTAGGCCTGGGGTCTTTCAGCTTGCGTCACGCAGTAGTGATGCGTGACTGCACGCTGTTACGATGCTCGTCCAGATCGAGACGAGCAGAAGTGGGGATTGATCCCAGGTTTCTGCAGCTTTCACTCCACGGGCTCCGAGCTGCGGTGCCGGTGTGCATGCTTGGCCGCCAATCCCCCTCCCCCCCCCCCATGCAGCCTTAGTCATGTTTCTTGCAGGAAGGTATGTCTGGATGCGCTTCGAACTACGCGCAAGTTAACACCCGGGTGTTAACTTGTGTCAGAGGTCTTGCTCGGGGTCTCCAGCATTTGGAGGCACCATGGAGCAGGTGGACTGTCCTAATATATGCCAGAACTCATTTGGATTTTAAGAAAATTGGAACACTCGGCAGGGAAGGAGAGGCAACCTGTAGGAAATTCAAAATTTACGCCGCATGTCGCGTTCGGTAAGGTTTCCTTTTTTAGACTATCAGTTGCGTCGAGTATTGACAAAGAGTACATATTGCCACGCGCGTCGCCGAGCGAATGCGTGTGTGGCCGATTGGTTACCATGCTGGACTGTCGTGCGGAGGGTCTAGGTTCGATTCCAGTCATGCAGATGTTCCTTTATTTATCCTTTCCACCTTGGCAGTCTCGTGAGCTCGAGAACATTCTCGTCTGATCGAGTTGCGAATGTTTCTACGCGCCGAAAGTTCTACGCCGAATGTTCCAGAAACCCAGGCGCGTACATAGGGACTCCGCATGGCGAGCAGAGTCAGTCTTGCCCTCAGTGCTCGATCTTGCTGTTTCGCCGACATCGACGCCTGCCACGCTAGCCTTTTTCTATTTTGTTTTGGGCACAAGTTCGCCCCATTAAACATTTTCATCGCCCCATCATTTGACGTTCATGACAAATGATTAGGCAAACAAATTATTTTAGTTTTTAAAGCATCCTATCTTCTCCTTCTTCTGTAGTGTTTATTTTTGCTTCCCTGTCCTAGAGTGTGCAGCCATCCCACTTTTCACGGCTTTGTTAGCGTAGTTTCTCCAATCTGGGGGCGCACAACTCAAAAATGACTTGGGCCAAGACAAGTACTAGAGGCAGGAAATAGTTAAAATGGTGTAGCTTGTACCATCAGTGGGAACTCTGGGTTAACTCACTGAGACTGCAGTGTCCCGTGCCTATTTAGGTTACCGAACCCTTAAAGAGTGCTTCAGTGTCATTTCTGCCTTTTATAGGGAGGGTTGATTTTGAACGTTGTATTCCAGTTTCTTCGATTGCAGAGCTGCAGAAAGTTATTCTCAAGTATTATGTTTTGGTCTGAGCCCTCATTCTTCCTTTGGACACACTGTGTTTATGTAGATTACTCCTCCTCACTATCCTGATCACATGTCCCAGACCAGACCCAGCCTCCTTCAATCTTTTTCCTCCTCTCTTGTCCACCCTGTACATTCCTTTCCTCATTTTGGTCCCTCCTCTCTCCTAGGGACTTTCATTCCACTTCTGTAGGTCATCAGGTTCAGAGAAAACAGGGAATTCAATAAAAAGGGCTGCCCTTCTTTCCCTGCCTGTTTGCATTTTGAGCCTATGCATTCAGATTTAGAGCCAAATATGGTTCAGTTTGGTTCAGTGCTGCAAAAAATCTCATGAATATTGCCCAGCGGCTTTTTTTCTGCTTGTGGCATCAGCACCGTGGCTGCTGCATTGCGCTCAAAGCGAGCATACCGCCAGGCGAAGTTTGTCAGTTATTTGTTGCATATTGGCTCCATGGAGTTCAGCCTTTAGCATGGCAATAACATCTAGATTTTTTGCGTGTCCAAAACATAGGCATACAATGATTCCAAGTTAGTGGGATACATGCAGTGACCAGCACAGTGTGTTTACGGGGATTTCTTAAGGGAACAGGGTAGGGCAAAATTATGAAAAAATTGATTTTTTTTGTTTTAGAGATTTAGAATCCCCAGTCATTTCTAAACAAGGCTGACTGTGTCACTTACACGTACGCGTTTTTTCTACCCCAAAAATTCCTTTTCCGAAACCTAGGTGGTGACCGGCCACGCCCCTTTTATACCTATGCGTAACCTGTACCTCTTCTTTGCTGGAAAAAAAAAATCAGAAAAAACGCAGGTTTTCGGGGTTTAGCGGAATGGTTATTGCACGTCTGACAACAGCGAAACAGTGGCTAGCTTTCCGGCTTTAGCCAAATAAATGCTCAGACACTGCCGGTATCGCTCGCGAGTCGCGCATTCTTTTGCTCCTGCTTCGGCGTGCTTCGCGGGCAAGGTAATTTATTTTTACTTTGAGAATTGATTTTGAACATTAATCAAATGACGAAGACAAAGAAGTTATTCCAAAAGCGTCGCTTCCACGGCAATAGGCATAAGTCGATTCCTCATGCCGCCGAGTCACTGCAACGCATTTGCGACGCCGGACGCAGCGGCCACCACGTGTGCGTCTTCTTCGAAGCTGCCGAACTCGGCAGCACACACGGAGGAGCTCAAGGCAAGTGTTAGTCGACCGCGGCTATGCACTGTTTGACATCGACCTTCTGTCCTGTGCCGTCGCCGAAAGCTGTGCGTGTAGAGTGTGCGGAGGGGACTTGAAGCTTGTTGAAAACGCAGCACGAAGAGCTGGCCTCGCCTGCGCCTACTCCTTGAACTGCGAAAAGTGCAGTTCGACACACCATTTCGAGACTTCAAAACGGACAACTTCGGGCTTCTATGAAGTCAATGTGAGGATCGTGTACGCCTTACGGTGCATCGGGAAAGGGGCAGCTGCGGGGGTACTTTGTGTGCTATGCTCAACCTGCCGAAGCCACCTACAAAATTTTCGCGGTACAATGCGGAACTACTCGCCCACGTCAGCGCCGTCACTGAAGAGTCAATGAAACGTGCTGCAAAAGAAGCGGTGGAGCTGAATGACGGAGATAAGAATATCGCTATTGCCCTAGACGGAAGCTGGCAGAGGCGAGGGCACACCTCACATAATGGCATTGTGTCCGCCACCAGTGTTGACTCTGGCAAAGTTCTTGATGTAGAAGTCATGACAAAGCATTGTTCCATGTGCACGTCGAAAGGCAACTCTTGTGGTGCGGAACATGAGCATAAATGCCAGCGGAACTATGAAGGTGCTAGCGGTGGCATGGAGACCGCAGGAGCTTTATCAATCTTTCAAAGAAGTGAAGAGCTGCATGGTGTTCGGTACGTAAAGTACCTGGGGGATGGCGATAGCAAAGGCTTCCTAGCAGTGCAGGCAGCAAAACCCATACGGCGATCTTGTTGAAATTTGCAAGTTGGAATGTATTGGGCATGTTCAAGAGAGAATGGGCACCCGATTGCCGAAGGCTGAAAAAGAAAACAAAGGGAAGAAGCTCTCCGATGGCAAAATGATCTCTGGCCGAGGGCGCTTGACGGATGCTATGATTGACAAACTTCAGATCTATTATGGCTTGGCCATTAGAAGACACGTTGGAAGCTTGGACGACATGTGAAGGCTGTGTGGGCCACATACTTCCACATGGCGTCCACAGATGCTGATCCATCCCATGGCCTCTGCCCAAGGGTGCCGACACATGGTGCAGTTTCAACAAGAGTAAGATGAATGGTGAGCCTTACATCCACAAAGAATTACCTCCCGGCAGCGGTTCTTGGAGACCTGAAACCAATTTACCAACAACTTGCTAAACCTGAGCTTCTCAAGAAATGCCTGCATGGAAAGACTCAGAACGCAAATGAGTCGTTCAACAATGTCGTTTGGGAGCGCGCTCCGAAGAATGTGTTCCTTGGACTTGAAACATTGAAGATTGCTGCAATGGATGCTGTACTGACTTTCAATGATGGCAGCATTGCCCGAGCCGACATTTTCAGGTTGTTTGGTCTTAACTTAGTTTCAAGTTGTACAATCTGTGCTAGGTTTTCCCTTAGTGTCGTCCTATAGGAAATTCCCCATTACAAAATCAGTTTGTTGCATAAAAGTATCAAAAAGCGGAAACGGACAAGTCCAATCATGCGAGCCATGTTGCTCACCTGGTAGTATGTCTGCCCAACGAGCACTATTGCATGTCAAAGACGTTACTTCTAAATACAGCATGTCCCCAAAAAGAATGTACGGGTTTTTAAACCGCAAAATAATCGATGCATTGCCATACAGTCAGCCTCCACCCAAACGCAGCACTAGCGATCCTTACCATAAGTTGCAAAACAAACCATTATCTTAAAAGTTATAAGTGATAATCTGAAAATTTTGGTGGAAAATGGGGCCTTTTCTTACTAATTGCCGCCCTTCAGTTTTATGCATTCGAGGGCTGTATCGACTGACATTTTCTCATTGTAAATTTCAGAAAATCACTTATAACTTTTGAATAGGGCAACAGTTCTCAAAACTTTGCCATCCGGCTCGAACTGCAAGCGCTACGTTTGGGCAGAAAATGAGCGTTTGCCGACGCATAATTTATTTTCGCAATAAAAGACCCCCAAAAAGCCTGTAAATATTTTGAAGGGACACCTTGTAGTATTTGTTGCGTGCACGCCACAGCAATGGATTGGGTGATATCAGTGCATCTTCTTTCCGAGGAAGGGCCACAAAGCCCGCCCATACTCTGGGCCTTTGACCGGAGGCTCCTCTGTGGTCTAGTCGAGAATGACCGGTCTCTCCTTCTTTCGCCAGTGAGTGGTGACCAAGGAAGCACGTCTGTCCTGGCCACCTTGGCAGCACTTGCAGAGGCCACCGCTCCCAACGCAAGTGAGAAGGCACTCTCTCTCTTGCATGAATGGCGCATGCAAGGCCCGGTGCAGCCCCACCGGCTAGCCAGTCCCAGCTAGTCTCCGGGTGC
The DNA here is from genome assembly GCA_037355805.1 of Ixodes ricinus. Taxonomy (NCBI): domain Eukaryota; kingdom Metazoa; phylum Arthropoda; class Arachnida; order Ixodida; family Ixodidae; genus Ixodes; species Ixodes ricinus. The sequence continues at coordinate 4,964 of JAZHYW010054534.1, forward strand.
CTCGAGACACCCAGAACAAGGACGCGTTTTGGTCCGCATGCTCATTGCTGTGCTGTGACCGCATTCTTTTCTGAAGCACAGAGCACCCTTTGTTCCTGTTGTGTAACTTTGATTTCCTGTCAAGCCCTTGTTCTCAGACGTGTCATAGAGTTGCCTTTCCTCTCTTCTACCCGGCCTTTCTTTTTTGTCGTCCTTGCTTTGTGCTTTCTTGTTTTCTGCTTTGCGCCTTCTGGGCAAAACACTTTTTCAGATGGTACCTTCTACGAGCTTGAGCTTTCATCTTTATCTTTGGAGATTTTATGTGTAATAATATTGCGAAAGTCAGCAATGAAACTGAATAATTTTGCATTATTGGCTACCCATGTGTCTGTACCTGCAGAAACACAAACTGTTCGCCCTTTCAATATCTTGAGTGTAAAGCTAGCTTTTATAAATATTTCTCAAGCATTATGTCAACTTAGCATGCTCAAGATATGCAAGTTAGCTTGTCTGAGCAATCTGTGTGCTGTATGTTGATTGTTAGTTGCTGCTTTTTGATCCTCATTTTTTCTTTTATGGCATACTGAGGAAGCCACAAATGACTAATGGCATCATATGTAGGAAAAAGTTGACCTTATAGTCAACATTTTTCACAAATGACCAAGATTCTGCAAGGTATTCAAAGAGCTGGTCCTATGCCGGCTTTTTGAATATCTCGCGGAGTTCAACAAGTTGGGGATATGCGGTAGTTCACTGCGTACATGAATTGCAACAAATACCCAAGAAAAGGTAATCATTGAGAATCAAAGTTTATTTTAATGTAGTGGTGAGTGTACTACAGTTGTGAACATTTGTTTGCAGTGTGCATTTTGCACATTGGGACGTTTAAATTGTGTTGGACTACATAGACGTCATTCTTAAAAAGTAGCGAAGTAAATTTTGTTGTTTTCTTTTATGGCTGAATCTCATATGAGAAGTATTCCAAGCAATGCAGTCCAAGTTTTAATTCACACAGTTTTTTAACTGATTGTACTGATGGCACTTCCCATTATGGTGCACTTGAAGTATTGTCACTTTACTTGCTGACAGATCTCTCACATACTACAAGTAGGGGTTTCTGGTTTTGGTTTTGATTCCTGCTGCTAGTCTTCGCATGCCATGTTTTTAAAATAAGTATATATCTGAAAACATTAGGAACTATCTAGTAGTGGCACTTCTAACCTTCTCGAAAGTGAAGGACATCATTGTTTTGGGGTTTTCTGGGGAAGCTGTCTTCGGTGTCTCTTTAACACGTCTTGGTCACCTCCCTGGTGCAGCCTTATCCTCGACGGAGGCGGTTCAGTGGCTGGAGACACACGGCATCACAATGCTTCCTGCCGACAACTCCACGATTGTGGCTTCAGCCCTGGAAGGTGGCCAGACGATATCCCTCACAGGTAAGAATGTTGCGCTGCCAACATTGGTAGGGAAGAAACAGGACTTGGCTATGGACCGGTCTAGTTCACGTTACTGGAAAAAGAAATGTATTCAATTTGATTACTTGAGAGGAAAAGTAATTTAATGTTATTTGTGAAAGCAACCATTCTTAATGTTTGCCCAGAGCTAAAGGTGTTACGAAAATTAAAAAGTGCAAAGAACAAGTGGTAGAACAAGACAGGACAAGCGCTTTGTTCTACCACTTCTCCTCAATGCTTTTTGATTTTCGGGATGTTTAACCAACTAGCCCAACAGTCAATTTTATTAAAGGTGTTACTTATACATGGGTGGTTCTTTTGAAGCCTGCGGTATTGTCTAGCTTGCCTTTCCTGCACACTCAAAGTACACCTTACGCCCCATCAATCCTTTTCTGCCTTCTGGTGACCTGTGCAGATGCAGGCAAGCTGGCCCTCAACTGGGTCAAGGATCAGCAGGCTGTGTCCAGCGAGCCCACTGGGAGCAGCCAGGTCTCACTTGCAAACATGTCTGGTGCTGGGAACCAGGTGGGCCTCTGCAGATGCAGCCCCTTTATTGGCTCCATCCCCTCGGTTCCAGATACTGACGTGGGCAGACTGGATATCCCAGAGTTACTTATTAGAAGGGGGAGGTACCTGCCTAATCTGTCTGTAAAAAATTGCGCGACGATCACACGATGTGGTGAATTTTGACAGCAGCAGCTGTGCTGCTTGTTCGACGATATGACGATGACGATCGATTAACATTGCGTCGATCGTGGGTCATACGGTGATCTGATATTGAAATGACGTTGCATTGATTTAGGGTCAGTACGTTGTTGATGAATGAATGAGGCTGTGACGTGTTTTCCCGCCAAATTTAGTGGGGAAACTAAATTTGTGCATAGGTCACTGGATTAAATTTTTCTGCTAAATTGAGCGGAGAACTTGAATTTGTAGGTCCTGTGACGTCTGGTCATGTGATGTCAATTTTCCCACCAAATTTAGCGGGGAAACTGAATTTGTGCATAGGTCACATGGCGTCAATTTTTACGCTAAATTTAGCGGGGAAAATAAATATGTGCACAGGTCACGTGACATAAATTTTCCACTAAATTTTGCGGGAAACCTGAATTCGTCTCTAGGTCCCGTGACGTCGGTTCACACGACACTAATTTTCCTGCCAAATTTAGCGGGTAGACTTTCTGTTTATGTTCATGCCATTGTGAAACCGAGGGACGGGCCATAAACAGCTGCCGCTGTAAAATAAACTTGGTCCGAGTTCCAAGCTGAGAAGTGCTTTTCGTGTAGGGCTCATCGAAATATTAGGCACTGGAAGAAATCAGCCGTCTGTGCTAAAGGGGCAGTGCGGTGATTTCAGCATTCAAAGAATTTTCAGCTTGTATTTCTTATATTGTTTATCAAGCCACAATTGAGTGAAAACTTGCCACCTTCCTCCAAAATACTGCTCTGCTGTGTAATCACTAAGGGAAAAATATATACAGGCTTGATCATGCTGACAAAGCCTGGGAAGCATGGAATGTGTCCTGCACAAAGCACACTGTGTGTGGTTTGTGCTAGATTTTTTTGTCTTTTACAGTGCTATCTGTAGCGCTATCTGTTGTGAACTCTTCCCACCACTGGAAATGACGTCCATTCTTGAGGTTGTAATCGGTGTAGTAGCGCATAGTGTGTCTGTCATCTATGTTCCCAAATCCTCGAAAAACATTGCCCGCTTGCCGCGGGAATCGAACCTGGGTTTGCTGCTTGCGAAGCGGAGACATTACCGCAAAGCTACGCCACAGTGTTTATAACCCGTCTTATATATAGGGTTTTTGTAGTACACGATGCCCCTTGCACGCACTCCCTGGAAAATGCGAAGAAATAGCCGATGACAGAATGTTGCCATAGCACCGTCAATGCCAAGAGCTTGTGCCGGGGGATGCATGTTCACGCCCTCTGTAACAGGCAAGAAACAAAAGCTTTCAGGATGAAACGGTCGGATGTTCATTTGCTTCCGAACGTTTTTGTTCACGCACCCTATAGGAAAGGAGCATGCCGGCGGCGTCGCCTCTCTTGCCTATTGTTCGTAGAGAGCCTAGATTGTAGAGAGCTTCCAACTCAAACCATGGGGAGCATTTGCAGTTTAATGATGGACGCCTCAATCGGAAATTGGTCGCAAGAGCGCGTGAGCTGCGTTATCGCGTGGCTAGGAGGAAAGCAGGCGGAAAGGCGGAGATGCTCGCGGACGACTAACGCGTTCGTCACCTGTAGCTCGAATTGAAAACACGGCTCATAAACCAAGGGACCCGATAGAGCCGTTGGAAATTCTCTGTAATGCAGGCTCTCCGATTGTTCACTGCCCCCTAGCGGTTGTCGCCGCCTATTCGTCGGGAAGCAATTGAGACTAATTGCGTGGGCCCAATGTGCCCGTCATTATTGCAACGGGATGTATGTTTCTTACAAATTCCGCAAGCTTTTTCCGTGGTGCAAAACTCTAGTGAACGTTATCCAAGTGCAGCGGCTAAAAAGGACCTACCTATGAAAATTATCTGTCTGCCAGCTAGGGGTGCCCTGGTCAGGGCTTGAGTTATGACCGCTCCTTTTCTATGGTGTGTGAACGCTACACCGATGCCCAACCCCGGCGACATTGCAGTGACGTGTCGCTGTGACTGTACTGTGGATATTTTATCTTTATCTTTTATATTTATTTGTTTTACTTATTTCATGCGTCTCTGTTTATTTATTGTTTTATTTTATTATTTGCATCTAAAACCTGCCATCTCGCCGGCACGCTCTCAGCGTGTCACTCGTTCATGACACTCATTATGACACTCGTTCGTAACAATTTTCTCGTAAAAAACAGCCCATAAAACATACTCTCTGTTAAAACGCATTATTTTCCAATCTGCAGCTGCATGTGGTGGTTACTGACGGTAGTGCGCGGAAGTCAACAAAACCAGTCCTCCTTTGCTGCTAGACTCACAGTCAGCCCCGAACTGTCTCTTGTCTCGATCGCTCGCCGTGACCTTCGGCAGTGCTCGAATAGTCGACTGTTGCGGAAAGAGCAGCTGGGGGATCCGAAAACGGAATTCAATGAGAAATTAGATGGGACTCCCAGCGACGTCGCTGGAAAGAACAGCTGAGGGGTACTCCGATCTTTGATTTCTTCTATATTTTAAACTCGAAACTAGTATGTGCAAGAAAAAAGAAAATAGTTTTCTGTTCTTTGTTCTATAGATGACACAGATTAATATCCGCAGTTAATTGGCCAAAGTCCGAAAACCGTCGCACTGTCCCTTTAAGTTTTGATTTGGAATTCTTTTTGTTTACGTTCTGCCGATTGGAAAAGCATGACGAAAGAGTCCAAGCACGCACCATATCCCACCACAGTGCTGTGTCCTTCAACACTATAAAGTCTCTCTGCCATGTTCGCTGTCACCGTGGCAATAAGGCGTCTGCTGTATGAATGCACGTGTGCGAGCAATAAAAATAGTTTTCTGTTCTTCATTCTATAGACGATGCAGATTAAAGTTTGCAGTTAATTGCACAATGCGAATGCTGAGTCAACCCAGCAGCGGCTGATGCCCTTTTCCAAATACCGTCCGCTAGAGTATTCACGGCAGCATAGCCAAACCCAGACGCGCCGTAACATGTTACAACGTTGGTGGTGGCACGCTGTTTCCGACTTCCCGCGATGTGGTAACCTCGTGCCGAAGCGAGCCCTGACAGTTCTGACAAAGCTTGAGTGAGCTTGAGCATAATATTATAATCTATTTATCCCGAGCATAGCAGAGCGAGGCAAGGAGGGGAGCGGTAGACGGCGTTTCTTTTTTTTTTTTGGATCATGGGTCTATGGTGTCAGAGTGCTGTTTTTTTTTTTATCTCAATCACAAATGCAGTCAAGAGAGGCTGTCATGTGTAACTCGCCACTTTTACCATGGTGCACTAGAGATACAGCTTGTTGGAATGCAGACTCTCTGCCCAACTCAAAAGCTTTTTTTTGCAATAAAATGGAAATTAAAATGTGGGGATGGAGGTTAACTTTCCCACACTTGTACTGAATGTAGCACTTGCGTCTGCTGAACCACATGTTCAACAAAGGCAGTGAGTGATGTTCACTCATTAAAGGGACACTGACAGGGTATTTATGCTCGCCGAGGTTTTTAGTTGTGCATGACATATGAGAGCCCAACTACCCAGAACAGAATTTGCGGCTCGAAATTCGGTTTCTTTCCGCCCGAAAACCGCCGATCGAGAACTGGCCGGTTTGAGTCGCGCTCACTCTCTTTTCCGTGGTCACGGGCCGTTTTCTAAGGTATCGATGCGACCACCAAATTTAATCAAAGTCGTAGGTCATTGAAGGCACGCAGTCAATATTAGAAATAGAAAAAAATATGAAACCCATTTTTTGTGGCTTCCAAAAAGCTGCAAATACGTTGATTGAAAAACAAAGGTAGCACAGACAACCGGAAGCATTCTGTGCGTTCACTGCATAATTCTCAACATGGCGTCGTTTCGCGTATCGTGGGGCTAGCGGATGGCAGCGGACGACGGGCGTTGGACCTCTACTTCAGAACTGTCGTTCACGGTACCGGCGAATTCTGTCTTCCTTCGAAAGAGAAATTTTGGACCGATCGAAAGAACTGATATTCATCCCGTACGACACGCCCGACCAGCAAGCCGATTGCACGAAGACGTCGCCGAGCCAACGTTGGCGAGCTGTCGTCCCTTTTCATGGCTGAAGACCTCGCTCGCTCAAACGTCAAGCACTAAGTGCGTACTTCGAGTTGAATACGCACGCGTACGGTTTCTTTACGAGGTGCGAATGTGGCCTATGCGTGGTGCTGCCCGATTTCGAGCCGGGAATGCATGTATTGAAGGGAAATCGGCAGCAAGCTTCCGACATATAGTCTACCCGCTCCATTATTACGTATGATAGGGTTCCTTCAGTAGCGCAGTGGAAAGACGTCCGCTTCACACGCAGAGGGCACGAGTTCGATCCCTGGTGCAGATGTACTTTTTTTTTTTTTTAAGCATTTTGCGATGTTTTTATTTTTTTTTTTTTTTACAATTTTCACCGAAAAAACAATTGTTGTGGACGATACGTCGAGGAACTAAATGGTATGGGATTCTCTTTTTGACACCTGCGAACTCAATGTAGTCACTTTCCACAAAATGCGAGGAGCATATGAATCGGGTAGCGTCCGCTTTCCGAGCTTCGCGTAACTGTTCTACAGGAATTGCAGCCAGCCATTGATCCCGACCCGTTGATCTTTCGGAAACTTGTGCACTCTGCCGCACAATGCCACTTTCAGATGCAGGACATGTGAGGCAACTCTTCACGCAACATCTTGGGAGTATTCTTTTCGGAGCCGATCACGGGAATTCACCACGGCACTCGGGAACTCACTACTAATTGCCAACACTTAAATGTACAAAACAACTCATCTTGAAGTACAGAACAGCGAGCGGAATAAATATAACTGCAAAGGAAGCGCTCGGGGAGCGAACGCATTTCGTCTGCTACGTGCAAACTCCGAAAAGAGGAGAAAAAAAAAACAAAAAAACCCGCACGGTCGGGTGTAGCCACGTGACTTCCGCCACTCACGCTATCCTCTCCACTTCTCCGTTTCGGTTTCGGTTTCGCGCAGTTGCGTTTTTTGGCTTTATTAAAAAAATACGTGACTCTGTAGCAAAATATTAATTGGGTAGTATTACGACACCATAATAAATCGCCTGACAAAAAAGGAAAAAAAAAATTTTGGGGGTGTCAGTGTCCCTTTAAGTATATTTTTCTGAAGTTCCCTTCATTGCTACGATTCATGCGAGATTCGTATCCTCTTTTTTTTTGTTTTATTAATACGAGCATTAACTCTTTCTTAGAATATTCAGCCATGACCCGTGCATTTAGTATTTTCCTTGGTTTCGGGCAATATTCATTGTGACCGACTGTTAAAAAAGTGCCATAAATGAAGTTCCTCAATTTAATATGAGTAGTAAACAAAATACTGTCTTTATTTAATGATAATGAGAGATAACAGCACCTAGATGTGTACCTTATTTAGCTACAAAGGTACGATTACCAGTTTGTGCTGCAGTATTTGTACCTTGGCATTCTACAATCCTAATTGAAGGTCGAACGGCTTGCGTTTTTGCAGAAGGTGATTGCCATCGTGACGGACCAGTCGCAGATCCCGTCCATAGTGTCGAGCGGAGGGGGACAGGCTCCCTTCATGGTTCTGTCGAGCACAGCGCTGAAAGGCGCAGGTAATTCGCATCGCAGTGCCTTTGTCGGTTGTTTTGACCGGCTTTGCCAACCGTGCTGAGGCAGGGTTTCTTTTTTTCGTTTCTTTGGCGACAGATGGAACAACATCACACATGATCATCAAGACGCCAGTGGAGCCCGCTGCCAAGCGACTCCAGGAGGGTGTCCATTTCCGAAAAAGTCAATGGACGTCTGGCGGTGCCAGCGTCGTCGGATGCTCAGGTACACCGCCATTTCGTATCTTTTTCGGGGGTGCAGATATTACATTAGGCTCGCGATAATTCAAGCTCGGATTTTTTATACTTCCGCTTAATGCAAACAGATTCCAAATGTTGGTTGTCCCGCTATGTTCTTAAAGGGACCATAAAAAGATTCTGAAATCGAATTTCATCCACCGGACGTCGTAAAAGGTGTGAAAAGAAACACAAAAACACAAAAATAGGGAGCCAAAAAAATTCTTTGCTATAGAACTTTTAAAAGAAAACTGGACTCTTTTGCGCCTTCTTTCCTTCGAAAGCTCTCTGCCTTTTCACTGCTATGCATCCGCGGAACTGCAGCACGTCAGCCGAATCCACGTCGCCTATTGGGTAAGCGCCTACCTCACCAGCACCGCGATCATAAACAATAAATAGCCGGCAAATGTTTCCTAAAAGTTTTGTTAAATAATATTCAGATCCACATTTTGTAGCATAATTAGAGATGTGTGGCGAAAATTGCCAAATTTGATAATGCTGAGAGCCAAGCGCCATCTATCGTGTGGTAAACGAAGCTGAGAGCCAGCTCCGGAGCTGTCCTTTTTACGATCAAATCAGCATGGCCGACAGCGTCGCTTGGTCACCGTGGTCACGACGACCAACGAACGTTTATTTTTTTACGTGTTCTTCTCGCGCGTCCCGACTTCAAGCAGCAAGAAAAAAGTACTTGAAACAGACCACGACGAACAAGAACGCTGGATCCACAAACACCCGAGAAAAGCTACGACGGTCACGAATCCACCTACTCCGACCAAGCGAGCTGCGCAGAATATAGGCCTAGCAGGCGCAGCGTTGCTTCGACGGTACTTGACCAAGACAGTGCCCACGACCGGCTGGCGTGCTGAATGGAATATGCCCGCGCGACCCTTGTGGACCCTTCCCGTATTATAGTTTGATCGCTGACCTCAATTTTAGATTAACAGGTGAGGTCAATCTCTTCCCCTTGTCATCTCCTTGTTTTCCGAGGCAGTGTTGACGAACACTGTCGTCTCGTCGATTCTATCTACTTGTTTTGTGTGATATAGAGCTCGAATAAACGCCGTATGGATTACCTTCGTAACACGGTATGTACACTTTGTTATTAGTATGCCATTTTTATTCTGACACGACTGCACGTCACTGTCGAGCTATAAAAGTTCGTGGGAGCTACGTGCAATGCCGGGCCAACCTTCCTTTGCCGAGTGCCACGTCAGTATCGAGTTGCAATCGTAAAAGATCGGTCCCGAAGCGCTCACCAACAGCGCGAATACAGCACTTCCATCAAACGCGCGCGTCCGCTCCGAGTGTGAACAGGTATTTACGTGGCTCCTGCTGACACTGTCGTAGCTCAAACATATCTTTTTTAACGTCGGCTCGCTCCTGCATCTCCGAGGCCGCGAAAAACGCCGCGGCGATTTGTTTCCATCTACGTCGCTTTGCAAACGACTGACACGGGCCGCCTTTTACCAACAATGACAGTTGGGTTGACTTCTGGAGTCTTCACCGGAAGACTCGCCGCACTTCCCAACAGGCATACCGGCGTATGAGACTAGTCCCATGCTGTCGCTGTAGCGCAACATATCTCATTGAATTTCGCTCAGCTGCGATGTGTCCATGGCTATCGCGGCGATGAGAGGCGCCGATTCAGAAAATACGTCGGTGACATCAGCGCAGTAAAACCTACCGGCGCACCCCCAACTCGCTTCCGCTAACGCTCCCATTCTCCTACTGCCGAGAGAACTTCCGGTTCCTGTCCCAGCGTACGTCACGACCGTCAAAATTACGCCGCAACTTGTTTTGCGGTCAGTTGGAGAGAAAGAAAAAGTCGATATTTCATTATTTTAATGCGAATAGCATTCTTTGGATACTTCACGCACTTTTCGTCTATGTATCTATCTATCTATCTATCTGGCTATCTAACCCTCTACGCCGCGGGTCGATAAATAAATAAAAAAGACCGGCGCCGGCTGGGATTCGAACCGTTGACCCTTTGATCAGCAGGCAGACGCGCTAACCACAGAGCTATGAAGGCAGTCATTCAACGCACTCTAAACGGTTGTTTATATCTTTACCATAGGACGCGCTTTACAGCGCTGTCACAGCTACCGGTGCGCGCGCGTTCCATGCACGAGGGGCTCATTCCGGCTCTCGTGAGCTGAGCACGGCCGCTAGCTCACCCTCTCCCGCGCTCGGGAGAGGGTGATGTAGCGGCCGTGCTCAGCCTCACGAGAGCGGAATGAGCCCTCGTGCATGGAACGCGCGCGCACCGGTAGCTGTGACAGCGCTGTAAAGCGCGTCCTATGGTAAAGATATAAACAACCGTTTAGAGTACCGTTGGTTGAGACTAGCTGAGACGCCAGAAAGTCTGGTCGGTACCATTTTGAGTGTTTGTGCGTATGGCGCGTGCTTTGCTCGCCTTCCTAAGTGACACAAACGCACGTGCTGGGCTGCGGAGATCGTGCGCAGGGCTGTGAAAGTGTCAACAAATTTAGAATCGCCTCAAGAGTGGGCTGGCGTATCTAGAGTGTGCCGGCCACCTGACGAACGCGCATAACGCCGCACCGTTTGATGCTATTCGCATTAACGTAGATAATCATTCCCAAAGGATGGGTTCTGCTGATTTTTTTGTGTAGAAGTTAATGAACCGAGACGAAAACGGATGCCTGTTCGGCATTCAGTGAACGTTGAAGGTTTAATGTAAAAGTTATCTGGCAAAAGGAAAAAGGTCATTTCATGGTTCCTTTAATGTATTCACAAGCCGCTTAATTCAAATGGCGTTTTCGTGTAACTTACTTTTTTTTTTTTTGGCAACCTCGTTCTGTGCATCTTCTTCCCGACCACCTGTGTACTGCAGAAAGCAACACGCGCAGAGCTCGCATCTGCGGGTGTTGCTTCTCCGCAGTGCACCGATGCTCAGTGAGAAGCACACTCAACGGGGCTCAAGTAGGGCACACATGAGCTATGAAAACGGGGACCATGCAAAAATTGTCGTAGCAGCTTACGCGGGCGCTGTGGCGTGGCGGCATGGCATAGAGTCCACGTCGCAGCATCCGTGCAAGTTGCTGTGGAAATTGCTGCGCGGCACCCGTTTTCATAGCGTCGTGTGTTCCTCGCTTAGTAGTCGACATGAGACAACTTCTGGCCTGATGAACAAACTTAATTTTATTTTGAGTTATCATGTGCCGTTTAAACAGTCCACGATAAACAACATTTTTGAGGGATAAATAAACTTATGTCATACATTTCACAAAATGTTTCTTGTGTGGCATACCTGCTTATGATCAGTAGGCCGTATGTAGAGAAAATCATCAAATATCTGCTTTGTATGTAGCCATTCATAGGGCTCATTATAATTTTATCTTGCATCATATTTAGATAAATTTCTGATAATTCAAACGAAAATTTGTGGCTTCTTAGAGTTTGAATTAATGAGTCTACTGTGAATGCGTAGCATTTATGAGCATCTCTTAGAGCTTTCGGGTTAGAATCTGAGAATTGGAATGTTGTGCGGCGTGCCGACTGCTTTTTGAGCGGGGACTCTCCTCAGTCTGTGTTCAGCGGCGGCAATGGGACTACATATGACGTACGAAAGCTCTGCTATGGTTTATGTAGGCCACCAAAGTGGCGTAGGAGCCAAGAGAGGGTGCAGCGAGGTGAAGAGGGACGAGCGGGCGATTTGGCTGCAAACGAGGGTGCCGGGCACAGCAGCACTGCAAACCCATTTGCCATTACACAGCGGACAATCCGTTCTGTCCAGTGTCTAATGCCTGCAACGTACCGTTGCTTTTTGGCTACCACATTACCTGAAAATTGGGAGCAAATGCCTCCGCATACACTTTTCCGCCACGCCCACGGGTAGCCAAGTGTGGTGGATTCATGGATGCAGCCTTCCGAAGGACTAAGCATCGATTAAAATAAGATCTGTGCCGGGGTTCTTTGCGCATGAACATTGCTCTCGCAAGTTTCGGCACAGGTTGCATTTTCAAATCCGCGCGTGATCTGTCTTGCCGTTCGCTGAAATCGTGGGAACCCTGTTTGAGAGCCCAGGCTCTGTTTTGTGCGACGATTGATGATCGTCGTTCCCGGAGCAGGCGTGAGAGAGAGTGGCTTGCACTGGTCGAATAAGAGGCTGGTTTGCACGCTTGTGACACTTGCGACCGAGTATCTCGGCGATCTCTTAGCAACGAGAAAAGACGCTGGCGCCATCTCTGGGGTAGCCGTGGAACGCTTGCAGTTTGCGTATACTTCCATTTCTTTTTCTTTTTTTTTACCGGGTCTATTGTTTATTGGCTGAAGCATTTTTGACGATGTTAAGTGAAACTGCCACCCTTTCGCATAGATACTATGTACATTTTGGTCTTTCAAATACAGTAAAACCATCGGTCTAATGAAATGCAGTTCCAAGGCCACCTCATAGGTAACGCCAGCATGTTCTCTTGCCTTAAAAGATTGCTCGGTCAGAAACAAACGCGAGGTTGCGGGGAGGGCCTTTAATTGAGTGTCCGTGTTGGGCTCCAGGTGAAGGTGGGAGCACAGAAGGGGACCAGGAGAGGAACAAACTGAAGCGGGAACTGAGGCACTTGAGGAAGCAGGCGGAGCAGTACAAGGTGCAGCTGCGGCAAAAGGCCCACGAGGCCGAGCAGTACAAGAAGCAGCTGGAGCAGATGAAGTCCAGCAACTGAGGGATACCCTCGCGAGGGCTGTGGAAACAAGAAAAAAGGAGTTGGCTGTTTTGTTTATGTACATACCGCAATGAAGTGAATTTTTTACATCACACGCAAGTGTTGACGATTTTTATTTTTACGTTTGCACGCGTAGTTGGTGGTATTCGCTGGACACCATACTTCAGCGCAACATTCAGCAAGGCGCCGAACGACACCCCACTCATCTTCTAAGTACAGTAAAACCCTCGTTATAACAAAATGGGATATAACAAACTAATGGATATAACAAAGCAATCATAATTCCCCTTGCTTGCTAATAGTGGGAAGAAATGGACAGTGGCTATAACAAACTAATGGTTATAACGAAATAATTATGACCGCTCCTTCAACTTTGTTATAACGAGGTTTTACTGTACTTAGACCCACAATCATGGTGGCGTGAACTGCACGTTGCAGAAGCTTAAGCTCGTAGTAAGCTCACACTTGGCAGCAACGGACTCAACGATGGCCACCAGTATACAGTCGACTCTCATTAATTCAAACCGAGGGGGCTGAAAATTTGTTTGAATAAAGCAAAGTTTGAATTATCAGGAGTTTCCTCCTACAGAGACGCATAGGATGGGACCTGCATGTTAGTTTGAATTATCCGAAATTTTGAATTAAGAGATTTTGAATTAATGAGAGTCGACTGTAATATATATCGCCACCAATATACTACTTATTGGCAATGCGTGCAACCAAAAGCATAGCTGTGGTCAGCCTTCCACGGATTAGATCAAACGCTAACTATGACGTCTTGCATATGATGAATCTCTCATTAATGAAAATAAGAGCAATTTCGGATTGTCAACTTTACTTGCTTATGCCATTTTTTTTACACGCACGATCAAAATTGTCGCTGGCAATTGATAATCCTGTCATGACGTCACAGATAGGAACATTAAGAGTGAGCCACTGAAACATCTCATTGCCAATGGTCAGTGACAGGATGTGAACAGCAGGGGAGGGTTGCGGCTGCCCCGCCTCCAGTGCAAACGTCCTACCTTCGATTAGGCTTTGGCGTCTCGTCAGCCTCAAGTGTGCGTATGCAGCCAAAGCGCGACGAAAGTGAATAGACGCGTGCTACAAGCCGGGCATTTGAAAGAGGTGCCCTGCTTCTCTTCCTGCGGTGGTAGCCAACATGAACTCTAGGAAGGTGGTCCAGCGGACAAGTGTGTTAGTGCACTGTAGCTGGGAGTGCATGGAGCAAAGCTTCCACTGGGAAACCCGGGGATCCTGAGCTTGATCCCCACCCTTGCTCATTTTAATCCGGATAAGCATCGTACCGCAATGTGTTTGTATCGCTACTACGTGATGCACGTTAGGAACCCCTGGCTAGCAGTCTAGCTGCACCGGCTAAATTTCTCATCTACAGCAGAGGCATCGAATGTCCTTTAGGCAGACTGGCTTCCGGCTGTGTAAGCATCCATGCAACAAATCACTTACTCTACAGATGAAAAACACAGCACTAAAACTTCATATTGTCTTGGTCGTAACCTGACATGGTGTTTCTCTGTATGTGGCTAAAAGGGCAACTCTAGTACAATATATCTTTTATTTTTATATGCTACTTCGGCTTTTTCTTTGGCGCACAGTGGGCAACAGACAATAAAAATGATAAGAACAGAAGCATGGTTAATGAGTTCACAGTATAGGTCTAAAACAGTCATAATAATCAAAATTTTCTGACATCACAAAAATTGATCTTCATTAAAAAAGCTGTGAATGTGCAAAAAGATGCTACATTGTGCTAGGCTGTTGCGGACAGAAGATCTGCACCATAGGTCACCTTGCTTCAAGGCTGTGACCACGGTTCTGTCCAGACTAGGGTGACGACCTTCCTGCTAGCGAAATGCGGGACACGCGGGGCAGGGAGGAGGGGAGGGGGGGGGGGGGGATAGAAGATATTTATGAACAGGCACACCATGAACCGAAGCTCTCTTTGTTAACACATTTAATATCTTGTGCTGGTTATACACCTGCGAATTGTACTGCAGCAATTAAGCTAATTTTAACTGCCATTGTTATATTGTCTATGCCAAATGTTACATAATACCGGTGTCAGACGGCGTTCTAAAACTCCTTTTCACTAAGCTCCTTTAAAAAATCGGCCAATCAGCTCGCGATGTGGAGTGCGCACGTGTCTTGTGGCACGCGCACATGCTCTACGGCGTGCGCTGGTTCAGTTGAAAACATAAAAATAATATTTTTCGGGTTATTGTTTCCTGTCAACGTTTACTTTTATCATAATGATTAAAAAGTGCTACAAGACGACGGACGCAGAAGGAGACACGACTCACTTTTATCAACATGTTTCTACACAAGTTTTCAACATTATGTTCTTTTCGATTGTTGTGAGTTGCAGGCTTTTTGCCTTGTGTGTCTGCCTTCACTAAAAAAATAAATTTCACAGCAACCCTTTTGCATTGACAGAGTGATATGAAAATAATTACAATAATTTATATTTAAACTTTTGGCGAGCACTGTTTTCTTAAAATATTTTGTCACCAGGGGGATAGGCACAACAACGCATGTGCGTCGGTTCTCCTGCAAGAACGACGGTCACGTCCCGCAATGCTTAGATAGAAAGTGGCGTACCATTGAGATTTTCACGATTGCCATCGATATCCGCGCTTCGCCTTTGCCCCTTGTTTGGCAGCACCACGAGTTTGAGTGAATTTTACGACACTGTGAAACGTGGGACATTTTGAAGATTTGGGAATTTCTTGCGAGACGCGGGACACGAGCCCTCAATGTAGGACAGTCCCGCGAGTCGCGGGATGGGTGGTCACCTAGTCCGGACGGAACCACTAGAGTTCCGTCCAGACACAACCGATAGTTAGCACTTTCTCCCTATCGTCCTACGACGTTTCGCACCGAAACAATGCAAAAAAAGGTATGTTTACTTATTTTTGTATTCTGATCCTGGGTCCGCTGCGTGTGAGGCGGCCACGTTACTCACAGGGCTCTACGCCACAGCTAATCTAGCGCGTGATTCACTGAGGCATCCCATCAAATTTAAGGGGTTAATTGAAGCACGTGACCTGTACGCCAATTCAGTTTCCCCGCTAAATTCGGCGTGGAAATGGATGTCACGTGCCCTATAGGTGGTATTCACTCAGCCTGCAGGTTCGACTTTGCCAGGGGCGCCACCGTCGATCCGCCATCTTCGAGGTCCGGTTTGACAGGCTTGGGTACGCGCGTCTGCGGTCGTCCGTTGGCAGTGTGTGCTAACTTTCATATTCTTTGAAGAAGCTTCGTTGAACGGGAGAGAGAAAAAGTTTATCTCGCGGGCGGACCGTTTGAGTTTCCTTATTTCCGCCGAGTACCGTGTGTAGAAGGCTGAACCGCAAGCAATTTAGCGAGTGACGGGACGAGACGAGCGGACGAGACAAGCGACGACGACCCGCTTCGCTGTCGCTCGGTCACTCGCGCGACGAGGCAAACCGCATGAAAGCGACGGACCAAGGCGATAAGCGACGTTTTCTAGAAATCAAAAACCGAGGCGTCGCGACGACGGAGCGTGAGAAATCTCCGCTGCTCGCTCGTCGCCGACTTCCGTCGCTGTCGCCGTTGCTCGCTAAATCGTCTTACATGCGGTTCACCCTTCACTGTCGCTCGTCGCGTAGCTCGGTTTTGATATTTCTAGAAAACTTAGCGCTAATCACCTTGGTCGTTGTTTGGTCCCCGTCGCTTTCATGCGGTTTGTCTCGTCGCGCGAGTGTCCGGGCGGCAGCGAAGCGGGTCGTCGTCGCTTGTCTTGTCACTGCCAAATCACTTACATGCGGATTTTACATCGCTTCGGGCCATAAAAAATGCGCCGTATTTTTCATAAGCTGCGCACTCGGTGAGCCGCACGGTATGTTTCTCTGCACAGGAACGAACGCCGAAGGCACGACGTACGACACAGAGATGATGGAGCAACACGGTTACATGGCCGTAGTGCAGAAAATCCGCTAGAGAAAACAATAAAGAAACTAACAAAACAAAGAGTAATCCCACCGTGCTACTAAAGCACCAAAGTAGAAAAATCAGTTCTTGCAAGAGCTACCGCCGTGGACACGGCGCTGACGGCGCGCGGCACGGAGTGCATGGAACCGACCAAAACACATAAAAAATATTCCGTAGGGCGCTTCAAAAGCACCAAAGTACAAGAATAACCCCTAGTTTCTGGTCCAAAAGACCCCTTTAAAGTTGTGAAATGCTGCTAAACTACGCTGAGAGGCCTGGCCGACACCTACGTGCGGTAGAAAGAGACCTCGAAGATGTCGAAGATGGCGACCGTTGTGGCCGATGCCAGCGAACCTAGCGAGCGAGTGACGTCAAGTGAATGTCACCTATTGGCGAGGAGATCGATCTATAGGGGGCGCAGTTTCATTATCATCATCATCGCCACAAACAATTGCTGTGTGGCAAACAACTCCGACGCCAGCACTGCCGTAGCGAAAGCCGACTCGTTCCGCGCCGCTGCATAGTTGTTTGTAGCGATATGGTGCTCACTTTCTGCGTACCGCAGTGCTCCACGGATGCTTTGAACCGGGAATATTGCAGCACGTACGCGACGGTACGGATCCGCCGTCGGCTGTGGTGCAAAACTGCACTCGATGACATGATCGCAGTTGAGCACGTCCTCTCCTTCGACGAGACACTGCTTGCTTTCGCCGATATCGTCCTTGATTGTCCCAAGAGGCATGGTAACTGAAAAGTGAAGTGCGTGTTTTGTGAGATCATTCTGAAAAGCACGGACGCCGGACCGGCCACGCTCGATCCAGCGCGCGGTCCGATACGACGCGGCTACGCGGCCAGCACTAACCGCGCGTGACCACAGGATGCGCTTGTTTTGCCTTCCAAAAGGCCTTCGATGACGTTGAACGTAAGAGAGGACTAGATTGCTTCTACTTAGATGCGTTTAGGAGGAAAGAATAGTGTTGACTATCCTTTACGAGCCTTGCGTCGTTGTCTCCCATGGCAGCGAATGCACTATACTTCGTTTCAGCTTCGGTCCAGACGCAGCCAAAGCTACAAGCGCGAGCTCGGGCTTTCAGCATCCCTGCCAAGCACGCGCGCTCGTGCAGTGCAAGCACTGTTCTGGGCCACATGCTCGCGCTTGTAGCATCGGCTGCGTCTGCACCGAAGCCGAAACGAAGGTATAGTGACTGTTCGGAGGTTTGTTACACAGCGTGCCTTCAGTACGCTGCCGCCAGCCTCTGCAACGCTAGCAAAAACGCGATTTGGCTGTATGCAAGATGGACGTTCCGGTAGCCGCACTCGCGCTGCGGCGACCAAGTGGGATGCGCGATCCAGCAATTGTCACAGAGATCAGTGAACTGACACGTGAGCAACGTTACTAGAACACTCAGTTGGGAAACTCACCGTTGAAACCTGGGCCGCTGGCGTCCGACCGACGACCAAGGAGGATAGAAGGGTAGGAGAGGGCATGACGTCAGCAGTGTAGCCTCCACAAGC